>RJWM01012648.1:0-55903 GCA_004363535.1 Dasyprocta punctata
TGTCTTCCCTAAATTTCTTATAGAATTCAGCAGTGAATCCATCAGGGCCCAGGCTTTTCTTTGTTGGTAGGGTCTTAATTACATTTTCAATTTCATTAACTGAAATTGGGTTATTCAACAGATTTACATCTTCTTGATTCAGCTTTGGTAATTCATAGGTTTCTAGGAATCAGTCCATTTCTTCTGTGTTATCGATTCTATGTGAGTAAAGGTTTTCCAAGTAGGTGTTGATGATCATCTGCATTTCCAGAGGGCCTGTAGTGATTTCACCATTTTCATTTCTTATTGCATGAATCTGAGTTTTTTCTTTCCTCTTCTTGATAAGGTTGGTAGGGGTTTATCAATTTTATTTACTCTTTCAAAGAACCATCTCTTTGATACATCAATGCTTTGTATTGTTTTCTTAGTTTCAATTGCATTAATTTCTGCTCTAATCTTAATAATTTCCTCCCTTCTTTGGGTTTTGGACTTGACTTGCTCTTCTTTATCTAGAAGTTTGAGGTGCAGCATTAGGTTGTTTATGTGTGTTCCTTCCGTTTTTCTGATTTGAGAGTTTAGTGCTATAAATTTCCCTCTGAGGACTGCTTTCATTGTATCCCACAGGTTCCTGTAATTGGTATTTGCATTCAATTGTAGATATTGTTTAATTTCTTCTTTAACTTCTTCTGGTTATTTAGGAGAGTATTGTTTAATTTCCATGTGTTTATGCAGTTATTGTAGGTTTTTTGTCATTCATATGCAATTTTACTGCGATGTGGTCAGATAATATGCATGGAATTATTTCAGTTCGTTTGCCTTTACTTAAGCTTGTTTTGTGGACCAGTATATGATCTATTTTAGAGGATGATCCATGTGCAGCTGAGAAGAATGTGTTTTCTGATGTTGATGGGTGGAATACTCGGTATACATCTACTAGGTCCATTTGTTCACAAGTTTGATTTAGTTCTGCTATTTCTTTGCTGATTTTTTTGTTTGGTTGATCTATCTCTCTGTGACAATGGGGTGTTAAGGTCCCCTGTTATAACTGTATTATTGTTTATTTGGTTTTTCATGTCTATTAAGAAGTGTCTTACATAGGTGGGTACTCCCATATTCGGTGCATACATATTTATGATTGTAATCTCTTCCTCTTGAAGTTTTCCCCTAACAAGTATGTAGTGACCTTCTTTATCTCTTTTGATCATTCTCGGTTTGAAGTTTGCATTGTCTGCAAACATAATAGCTACCCCTGCTTTTTTCTGGTTTCCTGTTGCATGAAGTATTGTTTTCCAGTCTTTGATTTTTAGTCTGTGAATTTCCTTTTGAGTGAAATGTGTTTCTTGTACACAGCATATTGTTGGGTTTTGTTTCTTAACCCACTCTGCTAGTCTGTTTCTTTTCTTTCGTGAGTTGAGACCATTTACATTGATTGATACAACTGATATGTTCTGGCTCATCCCTGTCATGATATCTCTCTGTTGTTGGTTTTCTACATTTTCTGTTTAATGATTTGCCCTGCTTAGTGGTTTCCTTTTGTTGTTGTTCTTAAGATTGTAGCTATTTTGTCTCTTTCTAGAGTGTCTTTCAGTACTCTTTGTAGTGTTGGTTTGGTGGCCATAAATTTCTTCAGTTGTGCTTTGTCATAGAAGTATCTTATTTCTCCATCAATTTTTAAGGATAGTTTTGCAGGATACATCAATCTGGGTGGAAAATTGTTTTCTTTCAGGATTTGAAATACTTTACTCCAAGCTGTCCTTAACTTAAAAGTTTGTGTTGAGAAGTCTGCCATGATTCTGATAGGCTTTCCTTCATAGGTGATCTGTTTCTTTTCTCTGACAGCTTTTAGTATTTTGTTCTTGTGCTGTATTTCTGATACCCTTATTATTATATGTCTGGGTGAGGATTCATTTTGGTTGTGGTTAATTGGGGTTCTGTATGCCTCAGTTACCTATATTTCAGAATCTCTTCCCATGTTTGGAAAGTTTTCTGCTATTATTTCTGTGAATAGTCTTCGCAGGTCATTAGTATTGACCCCTGCTTTTTCATTTATGCCTATTAATCTTATGTTATTTCTCTTGACATCATCTTGCAGCTGTTGAATTGTTGTTTCTTGGTTCCTTACTATTTTTAGGAGATCTTTTCTTTCGTGGCCATGATCTCCCATGCTGTCTTCAAGATCTGAGATTCTATCTTCAGCTTCATTTAAGCGGTTTTTCAAACTTTCCGTGGAGTTTTTCATTTCCTGCATTTCCCTTTGCATCTGTTTCATGCATTCTGTTTGTGTCTTATATTGTTCATTCAAGGTTTCGATCATTTTCTTAAGTTCTTCTATTTTTTATCTTGCTCTTCTTTAGATACACACAACAGTTCTTTAATAATGATTCTCATTTCATTTTTTAGCTGAGAGAATATTTCTGATTTGAATTTCTCTATAGTTTCATCAAGCTGTTTCTTTATTGCTTTTTCTATCATTTCAGAAAGTCCATTTGTGTGACTCCCAGTGTCTTCTATTTCAGTGTCTCTTGGGTTTGTTGTTTGTGGGCTGGGCGACTGAGACTGCCTCTTGGTCTTTCGTTTTGTCATTTTCTTCTCGAACCTATGTGGCTCGGTGTCCTGAGAGGCTGCCCTGGTGTTCCCCTGAGGGTCACGCTGAGTGGTGGTTGGTGCTGAGTGGTGGGTTGTGCTGAGTTGTGGGACCAGGTAGAGCTGGATCCTGTGTGCAGCAAGGGAGGGGGGCCTCCCAGGGCATGAAGGTGGGGCCTCTGCCTTACCTGGGTCGGAACTAAGGTCTCCCAGTCCCAGGGAGCTAAACTGAGTGTACCCCAGAGTGTGACACCACCCGGATCCTGGGCCTGTCTGCAAGTTCAGAGCAACAGCTGTGCCAGGGCAAGCCTGGGCAAGTTCCAGGCCTACAGAGCCGGAGCCTTGCTCCCAGCTGGGCAGGGGTCCATGAGCTCTGGGATGCCACACACACAAGCTGCTCCACTGAAGTGTGGAGGTTGCATGCACTCTTCACTATGGTGGGGGGAGTCCAAGCTCTTCCAGGCCCTGCAGCTATGTTGGTCAGTCCCTGAGGAGCAGTTCTGGGGTCCTGGGCTGATCTGGGCCGGGCTGCGTACCTCTGTGTCCTGCAAGGGTGGCAGAGCGTTCCCCTGAGGGTTGCGCTGATTCTTGGGTCACCCTGAATCGTGGGACTGGGTAGAGCTGGGTCCTGCATGCAGCAAGGGAGGGCGGCCTCCCAGGGCGTGAAGGTGGAGCCTCTGCCTTAACTGGGTGGAGGCGAAGGCCTCCCCATCCCTGGGAGCTAGGCAGGGTGTACCCCAGAGTGTGACACCACCCGGACCCTGGGTTGTCTGTGCAAAAACTTTTTAATGACACTAGTTGTTGATTCTTTGTGATATTTCTAATACAATTGGGGTTGGGTTATGAAATCTTTGCCTACACCGTTTTCACGAGTTCTACCTATTCTATCTTCCAGCAGATTTCGTGTTTCTGTTTTGATATTTAGATCTTTGATCCATTTCAATTTTAGTTTAGTGCATGATTAAATGTGTCTAGTTTTATTTGCAGAATGCAGAAAGTCAGTTTTTCCAGCACCATTTATTAAAGAAGCTATCTTTCTTCTAGTGAAGATGTTTGGCCCCTTTGTCAAAGATACAGTAGTTCAGTGTGCTTGGAGTTGTTTCTGTATCTTCTAAGCTCTTCTATTGATCCTCGTATCTGTTTTTTCATTAAAACTTTTTTTGCCAGTATCATGCTGTTTTTATCACGGTAGCTGTGTAGTATATTTTCAAGTCAGGGCCCCTACCTTGACTTTGTTACCCAGTTTGCCTTTGGTATTCTAGGTCTTTTCTAGTTCCAAATGAATTTTTTTTCCCTCTAATCCTGTGAGTTACGCTGTTGGAATTTTGTTCTGGATTGCATTAAATCTGTATAACAATTTTCACAGCCATTGTGTAGTGGTAAGTTTCTGAAGCCAGATTTTTGGGTTTAACTCCACACTCTCCCTTTACAAGCTATGTGATCTTGGGTGAACTATTTATACTCTCATGGTTCAGTTTCCCTACCTGTAAAATGATAATAATAGCATGCTTTCCCTGTAGCCAAATGTAGTGGCAACACCTTTAAAAGCAGCCCTCAGAAGGTTGATGCAGAAGGATCACAGCAAATTTGAAGCCAGTCTGGGGAATCTGGTGAGTTTGAGGGCAGCCTGGACTACATAATGTGACTCTGACTCAACAAACAACAAAAATAGCGTTCTTTCCTTGAAACTCATTTTCCATTTCCTTTTGGCTTCAGTGACCCTGCACTTTTCTTTTGAGTTAACTTCTACCTCATTGGTCCCTCAGTCTCCTGTTGGGTTCTTGTCTTCTACTTGACTTCTAAATATTGGTGGCCCTATGACTCAGTCCAGGAATTTTCCCTCTAATGATGTTATGTAATCCCAATGTGTTAGTGTCTTAGTTACTTTTCTCATTGCTGGGATGAAGTTCCCAACACCTACTAGTTAAAGCAGGAAAGGTTTATTTCAGCTCACAGTTTTTAGAGGTTTCAAGATATAGTCAACTCCTCCAAGCCAGGTTGGCATGGCAGTGGGGCATGGCTGAGGAAAAACAGTCCATTGGAGGATAGGCAGCAAGCAGCAAGCCTGTCTTCCTTCTTTGCACTTTATATTCCACTCAGGCTACAAGCCTATTAGTGGGTGGCACCCATACCCACGGTAGGCCTTCCCATTAATCAGACCCAGAACTACATGCTAAATCAATCATTGGACTAATTTGTTATAACTCACCCTTAATCTGTATTCACATACCCTAGATCCAGCCACTTCCAAAAAACCCCACATGTGGGCACATGAGGCTTTTGAGGGACACCTAGATACAAGCCATGACAGTTAAATATTAGTGTCTCTGACTCTGACATGATCCAGGACTGGAGAGAAAAAATCTGTTATTTGACACCTCAATTCAGAATTTTATTAAGCATCTAAACTTTTACATGTCTAAAAACTAAACTTTTGGCACCTGTTATGCGTTCCCCAAGTCTCTTCTCAGATCTTCTGCATGTTAGTAAACAACTCCACCAGTCACTCAAGTCAAGAAACCTAGGAATATCCTTGACACCTCTCTTTTCTTTTATAAGATCACCATCAACAAAATTTGGTGACCTTAACTCTATAGTAAATACAAAACTCTCCATGACTCTGTTGCCCACCACCTGGTTCCAAGCCACTGCCCTCTTTCACACTGCCCATTTACAATAGTCTCCTACTTGTTTTATTTCTATTCTCAATTTATTGCAATCTGGTCTCCAAAAGTACCAAGGAGATATTTAAAAATAGAAATCTGATCACCTCATTCCTACGCTTAGGAGTTTTAAGTATGTGCCTCAAACAATTGTTCAGAGTAAGAAAGAAAGCCAACCCCAGACCCCGTTCCTCAAGGACTCCATGCTCTGAACTCTTCCTCTTTTTCCAACCCCCCTCTCATATGGCTCTTTTCATTGTTCCACACTCTTGCCAAGCCACCATTCTGACTCACTTCCCAAACCTGTGAAGTTCCTTCTTGTCCTCAGGATTATGTACTGGCTTTTCTCTATGCCTAGGACATTTTTTTCTGGGGTCTGCAAGTGGCTAGATTTTCATTATTCAGATCTTGACTCAAATATCACTGCTTCAGAGTGCCATTCCTTGCCAACCAACTAAAGGTAGCTCCTTCATTTCAATTATGTCATACTATTTTTATTTTGCATAGTACTTACCAAGTACCTTCAATCACTTATTTTCATGTTAATGTATTTTTCCATACTAGAATGTGAACTACATAAAAACAGAGACATTGAGTGACATGGTCCCTTTTGTATCCTAGTGTCTAGTATTCTTCTGGGACACAGAAGGTCCTACACAAGTATTTCCTGAATTAATAAATATTCTCAAATTGTTGCAGCCATGGGAAATAGCTGTTCCTTCATCTATATACAGAATCATACCAGATATACATGAGTACATGCATGCTTATGTTCATACTTAACTTTAGGTCCTTTTTCTGTGCAACTTATGGCATGGAGAAAGGTCCATAATACATGTTCATGAAATCAGAAAATGAAGGAATGTACCTCTACACCCTACTCAGACAAGAGTAATTATGATTCTGTTATTTGTTTAGCCATTTTTAGGATATTGCCTAAAAGCACTGCCCTCCAAATGGAGAACTAGAGCTGCCTACATGTACTGACGGGATGAAAATAACAGGTAAGACAGTTAGAAAATGCAGTACCAGAGTAAGCTGCAGTATAAAAGAGGTAGGAAGGGGAGCAGAGATAGAGTGTTTTTATCATTGTAGTATTTCTCAAACTCCAATATTTGTAAGAAAACAGTAATTTTGATTCAGTAGGTATGAGAGAGAGTGACCACCCATTCTGGTTTGTTCATCTTTCCCAGTTTTATCACCAAGAGTCTAGTGATAAATGAGGGGAAACCCCTCAGTCCTAGAAAACTCAGATGAAGCCCCACTCCTGCGTGCATTCCAGCCACCTTCAGAAGCCAGTGCAGGCTGGGAAAAGCAGCATCCAGCCATGCACCAGTATGCCCAATGGTCACCAACAGATACCCATAGCCAGCACTGTCCAGGAGAAACAAACAGTTACACTTCGGAGAAATTGTAGCCAACACGAGAAGTGCCTGGGACACCACAACCCACTTGTCTGGAGGAACCCAGCAATATGTCAAGACAAAGAAGCAAAAGGAAGCCTCTGGCCTGAAACCCAAGCAGAGCAAGTTCGGGAGATGTAAACATGGAAGACACTGGGTGTTGCACACCTTAAGTTTCTGGTACAATGGCAACTGAAGTAGAGCAATAACTTCATGAGTCTATAAAAGAAATTAGAACAGAAATACTATCTCAGGTAAAAGAAGAAATGAAAAAACATAATAAAAGAATCGCTAAGCACCTCTAAAAAAGACATAGTTAAAACAATAGAGGGTCATAGGAAAATGAGGGAAACCGTGAATGAGCAAAACAAAAAAGATTTAGAATACATGAAACAGATTCAAAGAGATATCCAGGAAATTAAAAACTTCATTGAAAGTTGGCAAACTACTTGAAAGAAACTGAAGACAGACTTTCAAACCTTGAATACAGGTTTGAAGCTTGTGATTGCGAAAGGAAAGATCTCTTAAAAATAACAAGGAACCAGGAAATAATTCAACAGCTGCAAGATCACGCATATAAAAATAACTTAAGAAAAATAGGTATCAGAGAAAAAGCAGGGGTCAAAACAAATGACCTTGAAAGTCTACTTACAGAAGTAGTAGCAGAAAACTTTTCCCACATGAGAAAAGGACATCACATTCAGATAAGTGAGGCATATAGAAATCCAACTAGCCATAACCAAAATAAATCTATACTCAGACATATAATAATCAAGATCCCAGAAATTCAAACACAAGAACAGAATATTAAAAGCTGTTAGAGAAAAGAAACAGATCACCTATCAAGGAAAACCCATCAGAATCACAACAGAATTCTCAACACAAACCATTAAGTCAAGAGACTAGAGTGAAGTATTTCAAGTCCTGAAAGAAAACAACTTCCAACCCAGATTGATGTATGTTGCAAAACTATCTTTAAAAATTAATGGAGAATAAGATACTTCCATGACAAAGAACAACTAGAGGAATTCATGACCACTGAACCAACCCTATAGAGAATACTGAAAGGCATTCTAGAGAGAGATAAAAATGACTACGGTTTCAGGAGCAGCAGCAAAGGGAGATCACCAAGAAGGCAGACAATTGAATGGAGGGGAAAAGTAGGGAGCCAATGGCAGAAAAATAGCATGGCAGAGATGATCCAGTGCATGTTGCCCATTACCATTAATGTAGATGGCCTCAATTTACCAATAAAAAGAAACACAGACAGAATTTATCAGGAGACAGGATACATCAATATACTTTATACAAGAAACACATTTAACTTGAAAGAAAATTCATAGGCTGAAAGTCAAAGGAGAAACAACAGTGCTCTATGTGATAGGTAACCAGAAAAAAGTAGGGGTAACTAGTCCATCAACTGCAGAATGGATAAGAAAGGGCATTTTTATACAATGGAAAACTATTCAGCTATAAAGAAAGATAACCTCAAGGAGCTTGTAGGTAAATGGATACAACTTGAGATCATGCTCATGAATGAAATGGTTCAGAGTCACATGGGTGGACATCGTGTTGTCTCCCTAGTATAAAAAACAAAGAGTTAGTGGGATCCAAAATGCACAATAGATATTGTGAAAGTGAAAGGGGAGGAAATGTCTAAAAAGGGAAGGCTGTGACCATTGTTAATCTATTATTGTGTTTTGAAACCCATATTGTTTTCATTGTTCTGTTTTGTTTGATTTTATTAATTTGGTGGTATGGACACCTATTTTAAAGATAACAAAATATATTATGGTAACCATTATTGATTTCCTATTATCTTGTTTTAAAGCCCTATATTGCTTTCATTGTTTTGTTTTGGTTAACTTTATTCTGTTCTGTTTTGTTTGATTTTTTTATGCTTGATGGTATGGGCAGTTATTTTGAAGATAATAAAAGGCATTATGGTAGACATTATTGATTTCTTTTTCTTTCGTTTTGAAGTTCTGTATCATGTTCATTGTTTTGTTTTGATTGACTCTATTCTGTTTTATTTCATTTGGGTTTATTCTCTTAAAAATAAAAATAAAAATAAAAATAAAAGCAAGGAAACTCAGATGGTTGATTGTCCTACTTCTGGGGTGAGTGATTTTAAAACAATGCTCCCAGGTATTTCTAATGAAAGTGGTTTTCCAGGTCACACATTGAGATGTACCTTCAATATCAATTCAAGGCTTGGTGGCATCCTAGTGTAGGATCTCACTACCTCTAATCCCAAATAATAGGGTTGGTTCAGCTGCTGTTGTTCTCTTTCCAAACTTAACTAAAAGGAACACTTTGTAAGACTTCATTCAAGAACATTGAAAATGCAGGGCTAAGTGATTAAACTTCTTACAGATGAAAGAACATTTAAATGCCTAAACTGCTTGAGTACTTTAAAACAAGAAAGAAATGAGCAAATTCTGTCATCCAAAAAGTTCTAAAATAATCAATTTAAAGTAACCATTCAGAATGTGAGTGGCATATAGTCATTTCTTCTTAGTCTGCTGACCTGTTCACTTCAATGGCTATGGGCAGAATTGTTAAGTGTTCTACAAAATGTTAACCTTTTTATGAAGGGTACTGATGCTGTCACTGGAATAAATTTGAATTAAGTCAATGAAAGGGTATCAAAGGACACCAGTCTCTCTTTCTTCAATCATCTCAATTTGTTCAAAGATTTTTCTGCTCAGTTGTCACTGTAGCTCGAGATTCAATCAGATTTCTGCCCCTAAGGTACACAATTACAGATACAACATTTAGTGTCAAATAAGCCAGAGTAAAGAGGGCCAACTACTTAAGTAAAAATATATTTTCAATATTGATGTTATTTATAGTCTGTTGTGTGTGTTGAAGAAATTAGAACCCTCATATATTGCTGATAGGAGTGTAAAATAGTACAGTTGTTGTGGAAAATAGTTTGGTAGTTCATTAAGCAGTTTAACACAAAATTATCATTTGAAACAATAATTTCATTTTTATGTATATGCCCCCCCACCAAAAAAAATTGAAAACAAACCACCTACAATGGTGGCACTTTCCTGTAATCCCAGCACTTTGGAAAGCTGAGGCAGGAGGGTCACAAGTTCAAGCCCAGACTTGGCAAATTAACAATTTAATGAGATGCTATCTCAACATGAAAAATTAAAGAGGACTGTGATTGTAGCTCAGTGTAAAGGCCTGTGTTCAAACCAAACCCCTAGAATTGAAAACGGAAACTCGAACAGATACTTACTGCAAATATTCATGGCAGCACTGTTCACAATAGTAAAAGATGGAAGCAACCCCAGTGTCCACTGGTGGGTGAAAGAATAAGAAAAGTGCAACATGCACATATAATGGAATATTATTCAGTCACTAAAAGGAAAGAAATTCTGATATATATTACAACATGAATGAACCCTAAAGATATTATGTTTAATGAAATAAACCAGACACAAAAGGACAAATATCATATGATTCCATTTATATGAGGTATCTAAAAGGAAAATTTAAAGAAAGAAAAAGTAGATTAGAGGTTATTAGGATCTTAGGAGGAGAGAGAAATGAACTGTGGTTAATTGGTACAGAGTTTCTATTTTGGGTCATGAAATCACTTTAGAAATGGATCATGGTGGTAGTTATACAACACGGTGAATATAATTAATGCTATATAATTGTACACAAAATAATTAAATAGAAACATATATATCTACGCTTAAAAAATCTGATGTTGAATAGTAACTGGGATGTTGGTAGTAGCAATGGACTGAGCAAAGAGAATGAGCAGCCTGATGCCATGAAGGTAGTTTTCTAGCAAACCTGTATTGAAGTTGGGGTTGCTATAAAGGCAGGAAGCTGAGAGTCAACTAATAGCATAGTAAGCGAAGCTAAGTCCCACAGTTGCTCAAAACAATGAATAAAAACTACATATCAGACAGAGATGGGTAGACCAAAGACAAAATAACCCAGGTGCAGCCCTCTAACTGGTCCCAGAGTCAAATTCAAATCATTTAGCAACTGCTTCTTTAACTTTACATTAATGTCCTTGCCTCCTTTTAGAATATCTTTTCCTGTCCCTGTATGTGAAAATTCTTCAATTTGAAGTCCCTTCTATACATTTTTTCTGATTTCATATTTTGCATAAACCTCGTGTGCAGAGCATTGTTGGAAATGCTGTGATAAGCCGGGGATTTAGCTCAGTGGTGTAAGCACCTGCCTGGCAGGTGCGAACTTGTGAGTTCAATCCCTGCTACCAAAAACAACAACAACAACAACAAAAAAAAAAACACAATGTTAAAACAGCACTTGGGAGGCTGAGGCAGGAGGATCATTGTGAGTTCGAGACTGGCCTGGGCTACAAAATGAGTTCAAGGCCAGCCTGAACTGCATAGTGAGACCCTGTTTTAAAAAATAGGCTCGAGGTTATGAGTTCAATCCCTGGTGCAAAAAAAAAAAAAGAAAAAAAGAGGAAATTCTCTGATAAGTGAGGTGGGATAATAAAAGTTTTGTGTTAAGATTTTGCACCTCAGTGAGGCACATTTGGTAGCCACTATACAATAATTTAAAGAGCAAACTAAAGGAGAGATTATGGCAAACAGGGTGGGAGGCACTTTTGCTTTTCTAAATAATGCTGCTAATCAATATCCACCCACATATTTTGTGTGTGAACATATGCTTTTATTTCCCTAGAAGCAGAACTGCTGGGTTATATGGTAATTTTTTCCTTTATTTTATGAGGAACTGTCAAGACATTTTCCATAATCCTTACACCATTTTACATACCTAACAGCAATGTATGAGGGTTCCAATTCCTCTACATCTTTGCCAGCATTTTTGTCTTGGAGTTTTAAACAATTATTGTCACCTTAGTCAACATTAAGTGGCATCACCTGGTTTTGATTTTCATAATAATTTCTTTTTTCAATTTTTATTGGTACATGTTTGCAGTATGTAATAAGCACATTCCTCATGAAGAGCTGGTACACATACCTCACACATCTTAATTTTCTTCAATCTCTTCCCCTTTCCTACCTCCCCTCTTCTTACATTGCTTGATAGATCTATCTACCTATTACTTATCATATACCATTCATTTTGCTCTTTATTCACATTGTGCCATATTTGAAATTATGGGTCTGATTTATTTCACTTAGCCTTATGGTCTCAAGGTGCATCAAATGACTCAAGTTTATACCTATTTATAGCAGAATGGTACTTCATTGTGTGACATGAACTACACTTTCTTTCTACATTCTTGTGTTCACGGACATATATGCTGCTTTCAAGACTTTACTATTATGAGTTCTACTGCTATAAACATGAGTGCGCATGGATCAAAGTAATATGATGTCTTTAACAATTTTGGGAAGATACTTGGAAGGGGAAGAGCTGAATCAAGTGAAATTTCTAGTCAGTTATTTGATGAATCTCCATACTGATTTCTACAGTGATTGTACTAGTTTACATTCCTAGCAACAATGTAGAAGGGTTCCTTTGTCACTGCAGCCACACTATTTGTTATTATTTGATTTCTTGATGATAATCATTCTTTACAGAGTAAGAAGGCAACTCAATGTTGTTTTAATTTGCATTTCTCTAATGATCAGAGATGTTGAACATTTTTAATGTATTTATGGGTTATTTGTACTTCTTTTCCTGAGAAGTGTCTGCTCATTTCAGTTGCCTATATTTTAATTGGATCTTTTATTGGGCGGGTGTAACTTTTTTGAGTTCTTTATATATTGTAGCTATTAGCCCTCTGTCTGAGGAATATCTGTCAAATTTTCTCCCATTTTATAGGTTGTCTCTTCACTCTCTTGATTGTATCCTTTCCTGTAAGATTTTTAATTTGATGTGATCCCATTTGTTGACTCTTGGTATTATTTATTTTGCAACTAGTGTTCTGTTCAGAAAGTCCTTGCCTATGCCTGTATCTTCAAAAGTTTTATCTAGCTATCTCTCAGCAGATTTTTTCTGTCTTACTATTTAGATTGTTGATCCACTCTGATTTTAATTCAGTACTGTGCATCATAATAGATATGGGTCTAGATTCAATCTTCTCCATGAGAATAGCCAGTTTGCCCAGCATCATTAATTAAAGAGGCTCTCTTCCTCCAGTGTATGTTTTTGGTAACTTTGTGTGAAATATCAGATAGCTGAATGTGTCTAGAGCAGTTGTTTCTATATCCTCTATTCTGTCCCATTGATCCACGTCTGTTTTTGTGCCAGTGCCATGATATATGTGTGTGTATGTGTATGTGTGTGGCTTTGTAATCTAATTGAAGCTTGGGATTCTGATGCCTTCTACCTTGCTCTTGTTGTCAAGGATTGCTCTTGCTATTCTGGATCTCTTCTGGTTCCATATGAATTTCAGGATTCATTACTTTAATTCTGCAAGGATTGCTGTTAGTATTTTCATTGTCATAGTGTAAAATCTGCATATCAGTTTTAGAAGTTTGGCCATTTTGACTACATCTGTGTCGGCAAAAAAAAAATACATCAAGAAAAGAAAAACTTGTGTAAGTATTTTAATACTAAATTTATTGACACACCATGAGATTAATAGAAGTTACCTTTGGCCTCTACAATTGCAAGAGGTGCTCAAAATGGTGACCATTAGCTTCCAGACATTTATTAGTATGGCAAACTGCTGAAGTGTGTATACATTTTTGGGGGAAGACTGTACCTGTTGAGGAATAAGTGGTATCTGATGTCCTTTTTGATTTCCTATAGCAAAGTTCTATAGTTTTCATCGTAGAGGTCTTTCGCTTACTTGGTTAAGTTGACTCTTATGTATTTGATTTTTATTGATGCTGTTGTGAATGGTATTGTTTTCCTAATTTCTTGCTCAATTAGTTCATTATTGGTTTTCAGGAATGCTATTGATCTTTCTGTGTTGAGTTTGTGTCCTGCTACATTGACAGCTTTGGGCATTTATTCTAGGAGTCTTTTGATGGAATTTTTGGGGTCTTCTAAATGGAGGATGATGTCATCTGTGAATAATGATAATTTGATTTATCTCCTTTTAAAACTTTTTGAGACAGGGTCTCACTATTTAACTCAGGCTGGCTTTGAACTTACTGTGTAGCCTAGGCAGGCCTTGAACTCATGGCCATCCTCCTGTCTCAGCCTCTCAATTCTTGAATTACATGTGTGTGCCACCATGCTGACTTTATTTCATTTTTCCTACACATACTCCCCCCTTTTTTAAATCTTATCTGAATGCCTAATGTTTTGAGTACTGTACTGAACAGGAATTATCTTATTCATGATTTTAGAGGGGAAGCTTTCAGATTGCCCCTATTTTATATGTCAGCAGAATTGTCATAATTGGTATATATCAGGTTGAGATAAGATTTTTCCATACCTGTTGTCTTTAGGATTTTAATCATGAATGGATGTTGGATTTTGTCAAAGGCTTTTTCTGTGTCTATAGAGATGGTCATGTGGTTTTTGTCCTTGCTTCCATTTATTGATGTAGTAGAATTATTGATTTGTGCATATTGAACCATCCTTACATCCCTGAAATGATGCCTACTTGGTCATGGTGTATGCATTTTTGGTTATATGTTGCATTCCTTTTTCCTATATCTTTTTGAGGTTTTTTAATTTGTGTCCATTAAAGAAATTTGCATGTAATTGTCTGTTTTGGTTGGATCCTTGTTTGGTTTTGAAATTAGGGTAAATACTAACTTCCAAGAATGACTTTGGGAGGACTCCTCTTTCTCAGTTTCATCAAAGAGTTTGGGAAGTACTGGTATATCTTTTCTGAAGTTCTTAGAGAATTCAGCAGTAAATCCATCAGGTCCTGGGATTTCCTTAGTTGGTAGGATTTTTTTAAAAAATACTATTGTTTCAATTTCATTCCCATTATCAGACCTTTAAGAGTTTTTATGTCTTCTTGATTCAGCTTTGATAATTCATATATGTCTAGGAACCTATTGATTTCTTCGGAATCTTCCACTTATTGGAACACAGGCTTTCAAAGTAGTTATTAATAATCTGGATTTTGTTAGTGTTCATTGTGATTTCATTTTTTTGTTTCTAGTTAAATTGATTTTGATCTTTCCTTTTTTGGTAACATTGGCTAAGAGATTGTCTATTTTGTTTATTTTTTCAAAGAACTAGCTCTTAAATTCATTGATTGATTTTATTATTTTTAGTCTCAATTTCATTAATTTATGCTCTGATCTTTATCATTTATTTCTTTGTTCTGGCTTTGGATTTTGGTTGTTCTTATTTTTCTAAGAATTTGAGGTGTGTTACTGTGTTATTTCCTTGGGATTGCTCTGGTTTTGTGATGTGAGCATTCAAAACTATAAACTTTCCCTCTTAGAACTGCTTTCATTTGTCCCGTACGTTCTGGTATGTCATACTGACATTATCACTTATTCTAGGAACTGTCTAATTTCTTCCATGATTTTTTTCTGTGACCTATTCATTGTTCAAGAGTGTATTGTTTAATTTCCATATGTTTGCATAATTTTTATGGGTTCTTTACCACTGATTTCTTATTTCATTGTGCTATGATCTGATAATATTCATGGTATAATTTCGATTCTTTTGATATATTCAGGCATGCTTCATGTGGAATGTGATCTATTTTGAAGAACATTAATGTGGTCTATTTTGCAGAACATTTCATGAACTACAAAGAAGAATGTGTATTTTGTGGTTATGATGTGGAAAATCATTGATATCTATTAAGTCCACTTTTTCAAAGGTTTGGTTCAACTCTGATGTTTCTTTGTTGATTTTTTATCTAGTTGATCTATTAGTGGCCATAGTCCCTCTCTGTAATTGTGTTGATGTTTATCTGATCTTTATGTCCTGCACTGTTTGGTTTATGAGGTTGTGTTTGCTGGTGTTTGGTGCATATATGTTTATAATAGTTTTCTCTTCCTGCTCAATTGTCCCCTTAACCAATATGTAGAGACCTTCTTTACATCTTCTGATCAGTCTTGGCTTGAAATCTACCTTGTCAAAAAATAAGGTTTCCAGCTAGGCATGGTATCACACGCCACTAATCCCAGCACTTGGGAGGCTGAGGTAGGAGGAGGATTGTGAGTTCAAGGCCAGCTTGGGCTACACCACAAGCACAAGGCCGGCCTGAGCTACACAGTGCGAACATGTCTCAAAAAATCCAAGGCTGGGGATTTGACTCAGTGACTTAAGTGCTTGTCTGACAGGTGCAAGGTTTTGAGTTCAATCCCTGGTGCTGCCAAAAAAAAAAAAAAAAAGAAAGACAAAAAAAAAAGAAAAAAATAAGGTTTCCACTCGTGCTTGCTATCAGTTCACATACCTGGAACACTGTCTTTCATCCTTTAATTTTTGGTACATGAACTTCTTTTTGGATTGTGTTTCTGGCACATAGAATACTGTTGGAGTTTATTAGTTCCTCCTTTCTGCTTATTTGTGTCTTCTGATTGAGGCATTCTGACCATTAACCTTGAGAGTTATTGAAACATATTGAAATATTTCTGTGATTATATTATTTTCCTTTTCTGATTTCATTTTTTCCCCTTCTGCTTAAGTCTTAACCTACCTGCTCTTTTGGGCATTGTTAGGTTATTGTAAGGTTCTAGGTTATCCTTGATAATTCTTTGGAGAGTTGGTGGGATGGCCATGAATTTCTTAAAGTGTACTTCATTTAAATTGTTTTGAAATCTAACTTATTAATTTTTCTTTTGTTTATGCTTTTTAAATATCTTAAAGTCAATTGTTAAATTCAATGTCATAAAACTTTTTCTTCCAAGGTATTCACTTCTAAAAGCTTGAGAGGTTGTGGGCCCACCCAACCAGGAGCAAGGCCCCGGCACTGTAGGCCTGGGAGTCGCTCAGGCTTGCCTGGCATGCCAGAGGCTCTGAACTCCTTGCAGCCAGACTCAGGGTCTGGGTGGCACCACACTCGGCAGTACTCTCTGCCTAGCTGCCTAGGATGGGGAGGTCCCAGCCCCCACCCAGTAAGGCAGAGGCTCTAGCAGCACACTCCGGGAGCATGCCCTGACTAGCTGTGCACAGGATCCAGCTCTACACTGTCCCGTGACTCAGTACAAACCAACAGGGGAATGCCTGGCCAGCCTCAAAGGACACAGAGCCACACAGGTCCCAGAAGAAAATGACAAAATGACAGACCAAGAGGCAGCTTCAATCCCCCAGCCCACTGAGAACAAACCCAAGAGACACTGAAATAGAAGACACTGGGAGTCACACAACTGAACTTTCTGAAATGATAGAACATGCAATGAAGAAACAGCTTGATGAAGCTATAGAGAAACTCAAATCAGAAATAATCTCTCAGCTAAAAAATGAAATGACAATCATTATTAAAGAAACGTGTGTATCTAAAGAGAGCAAGATAAAAATAGAAGAACTTAAGAAAATGATGGAAACGTTGAATGAACAATATAAGACACAAACAGAATGCATGAAACAGATTCAAAGGGAAAGGTAGGAAATGAAAAAGTCCATGGAAAGTTTGAAAAACCACTTGAATGAAGCTGAAGGTAGAATCTCAGATCTTGAAGACAACATGGGAGCTTATGGGAACGAAAGAAAAGATCTCTTAAAAATAGTAAAGAACCAAGAAACAACAATCAAACAGCTGCAAGACGATGCCAAGAGAAATAACATAAGATTAATAGGCATCAATGAAAAAGCAGGGGTCAATACTAATGACCTGTGAAGACTGTTCACAGAAATAATAGCAGAAAACTTTCCAAACATGGGAAGATGTATTGGGTGATAATGCAGTGTACCCCCAAGTCCTCATATAATTTTGATGGGACTGAGTTATTGGTTTGTTATTGATTTGTTGATTGACAATGTGAGCACTGTGTCCGCCCAGGGGTGGAGCTGAGATACAGTGTAAGGGAAGGTGGGTCTTCCTCTTGTTAGCCTCTCTTCTGCCTCTCCCTCTCTCGCCAGCACAGCTTGCGGCTTGCAGCTTGCAGCCACCATGAACGGCAGGCCCGCCATGCCACGCTATCTTGGAGCCAACTAATGGACTGAAACTCCCAAGAAACTGTAAGAATAAACCTTTCCTTCCCTAATTTTGGGCGTCAGGTATTTTGTCTCAGCAATGAGTAAAAAGTAACCAAGACAGAAGAGATTCTGAAATACAGGTAACTGAGGCATACAGAACCCCAATTAATCATAACCAAAATAAATCTTCTGACAGATATATAATAATAAGGGTATCGGAAATACAGCACAAAAACAAAATACAAAAAGCTGTCAGAGAAAAGAAACAGATCAGCTATGAAGGAAAGCCTATCAGAATCATGGAAGACTTCTCAACACAAAAATGTAAGTTAAGAAGAGCTTGGAGTGAAGTATTTCAAATCCTGAAAGAAAACAACTTTCAACCCAGATTCATGTACCCTGCAAAACTATCCTTAAAAATTGATGGAGAAATAAGATACTTTCCTGACAAAGAACAATTGAAGACATTTATGACCACCAAACCAACACTACAAAGAGTGCTGAAAGACACTCTAGAAAGAGGCAAAATAGCTACAATCTTAAGAACAACAACAAAAGGAAACCACTAAGCAGGGCAAATCATTAAACAGAAAATGTAGAAAACCAACAACAGAAAAATATCATGACAGGGATGAGCCAGAACATATCAGTTGTATCAATCAATGCAAATGGTCTCAACTCACGAATAAAAAGAAACAGACTAGCAGAGTGGGTTAAGCAACAAAACCCAACAATATGCTGTGTACAAGAAACAAATTTCACTCAAAAGGAAATACACAGACTAAAAATCAAAGACTGGAAAACAATACTCCATGCAACAGGAACCCAGAAAAAAGCAGGCATAGCTATTATGTTTGCAGACAATATGAGCTTCAAATCAAAATTGATCAAAAGAGATAAAGAAAGTCACTACATACTTGTTAGGGGAAAACTTCAAGAGGAAGAGATTACAATCATAAATATATATGCACTGAACATGGGAACACCCAACCATGTAAGACACTTCTTAATAGACATGAAAAACCAAATAAACAATAATACAGTTATAACAGGGGACCTTAATACCCCACTGTCACAGAGAGACAGATCAACCAAACCAAAAATCAGAAAAGAAATAATAGAAAAGAATCAAACTTGTGAACAAATGGACCTAGTAGATGTGTACCGAGTATTCCTCCCATCAACATCAGAATACACATTCTTCTCAGCTGCACATGGGTCATTCTGTAAAATAGATAACATACTCGTCCACAAAAGATGCTTAAGTAAATGCAAAGGAACTGAAATAATTCCATGCATATTATTTGGCCATAGCGCAGTAAAATTGGAAATGAATGACAAAAAACCCTACAATAACTGCATAAACACATGGAAATTAAATAATGCTCTCCTAAACAACCAATGGGTCACAGAAGAAGTTAAAGAAGAAACTAAACAATATCTAAAATCTAATGAAAATGCAAATACAAATTACCGGAACCTGTGGGACACAATGAAAGCAGTCCTCAGAGGAAAGTTTATAGCAGCAAACTCCCATATCAGAAAAATGGAAAGAACACACACAAGCAACCTAATACTGTACCTCAAACTTCTAGAAAAAGAAGAGCAAGTCAAGTCCAAAGCCCAAAGAAGGGAGGAAATTATCAAGATTAGAGTAGAAATTCATGCAATTGAAACTAAGAAAACAATACAAAGAATTAATGAATCGAAGAGTTGGTTCTTTGAAAGAGTAAATAAAATTGATAAACCCCTAGCCAAACTTATGAAAAAGAGGAAAAAAAAACCTCAGATTCATGCAATGAGAAATGAAAAGGGTAAAATCACTACAGATCCTGTGGAAATACAGAAGATCATCAACACCTACTTCAAAAACCTTTACTCACATAGATTTGATAACACAGAAGAAATGGACAGATCCCTAGAAACCTATGAATTACCAAAGCTGAATCAAGAACACGTAAAGCTGCTGAATAACCCAATTTCAGCTAATGAAATTGAAAATGTAATCAGGACCCTACCAACAAAGAAAAGCCCGGGCCCTGATGGATTCACCACTGAATTCTACCAAAAATTTAGGGAATACTTAATGACAACACTCCTCAAACTCTTCAATGAAATTGAAAGGGAAGCAAGTCTCCCTAACTCATTCCTGGAAACAAGTATTACCCTAATACCAAAACCAGAGAAAGACCCAACCAAAAAAGAAAATTACTGGCCAATCTCTCTAATGAACATAGATGCAAAAATCCTCAATAAAATACTGGATGGAATACAGCAAGTTATCAGAAAGATTATACACCATGATCAAGTGGGATTCATCCCAGTAATGCAGGGATGGTTCAACATATGCAAATCAATAAATGTAATACACCATATCAACAGGGCCAAGGACAAGAACCACATGATCATCTCAATAGATGCAGAAAAAGCTTTTGACAAAATCCAACATCCGTTCATGACAAAGACCCTACAGAAAATCAGAATAGATGGTCTCTACCTCAACCTGATAAAAGCCATATATCATAAACCAACAGCCAGCATCTTACTAAGTGGAGAAAAACTGAAAGCTTTCCACCTAAAATCAGGAACAAGACAAGGATGTCCATTATCACCACTCCTTTTCAATATAGTTCTGGAAATATTAGCCAGAGCATTTAGACAAGAGAAAGAAATAAAGGGAATAATGATAGGAAAGGAATAAGTGAAATTATCATTATTTGCAGATGATATGGTACTCTGTATAGAAGACCCCCAAAAATCAATTAGAAGACTTCTAGAAGTAATAACCAAATTCGGTAAAGTTGCTGAATACAAGGTGAACACCCAAAAAGCAATTGTATTCCTGTACACAAATAACAAAGTGACTGAGAGGGAAACAAGGGAAAGCACACCCTTCACTATAACATCCAAAAAGAAAGAAATACTTAGGAATCAATCTAATAAAGGAAGTAAAAGATCTATACAGTGAAAATTACATTTCTCTGAAGAAGGAAATCGAAGAAGATTTCAGAAAATGGAAAGATATTCCGTCTTCATGGATAGGAAGAACAAACATCATGAAAATGTCCATTCTGCCAAAATTATTATACAGATTTAATGCAATCCCAATCAAAATACCACTGGCCTACCTCACAGAACTAGAGAAAGCATTCCTGAAATTCATCTGGAACCAGAAAAGACCTAGAATAGCAAAGGCAATTCTGGGCCACAAAGGGAAGGCAGGAGGCATCACAATCCCTGACTTGAAACTATACTACAAAGCTACTGTGATAAAATCAGCATGGTACTGGAATCAAAACAGACCTGAAGATCAATGGAATAGATTAGAAGATACAGCCACAACTACACACACACTCAGCCACCTCTTGTTTGACAAAGGAGCCAAACATGTACATTGGAAGAAAGATCACCAATTTAACAAATGGTACTGGAAAAACTGGCTTTCTATATGCCATAAACTAAAACTAGACCCATGTCTGTCACCATGCACTAAAATAAAGTCAAAATGGATCAAGGTTCTGAATATTAAAACAGAGATATTAAACTTACTAGAAGACAAATTAGGTAAAAATCTTGATGACATAGGAGTAGGCAGAGAGTTCATGAACAGAAATCAAATTGCACGGGAAACACTTCCCAGAATCAACAACTGGGATCTCATCTTGCTAAGAAGTTTTTGCATGTCAAAGGAAATCTCCAACAGAGTGCAAAGGAAACTCACTAACTGGGAAAATATCTTAGCCAATTGTCCATCAGACAAAGGACTTCTATCTAAAACATATAAAGAGTTAAAAGAAACCAGGCCCCTAAAATTCAAGGACCCAATCCAAAAATGGGCAATTGAGATGAATACGCACTTCTCAGAGAAAGAAATACAAATGGCAAATAAATATATGAAAAAAATGTTCAACATCAATGGTTATTCAGGAAATGCAAGTTAAAACAACATTGAGATTCCATCTCACTCCAGAAAGAATGGCCAAGATTAAAAAATCAACCGACAACAAATACTGGAGGGGCTGTGGGGAAAAAGGAACTCTTCTCCACTGTTGGTGGGAGTGTATACTGGTGCAACCACTGTGAAACTCAGTGTGAAGATTCCTCAAGCAGCTAGGATTAGAGATCCCATTCAGCCCAGCTATCCCTCTTGTGGGCATTTTCCCAGTAGAATTGAAGTCATCATACCACAGTGATATCTGTGCACCCATGTTTATAGCAACCCAGTTTGTAATAGCCAGATCTTGGAAACAACCCAAGTGCCCATCAATCAAAGAATGGATAAAAATGATGTGGTATTTTTATACAATGGAGTACTACTCAGCTATTAAGAAAGATTGCATTGAAAGTTTTATAAGTAAATGGATACGACTTGAGACCATACTCATAAGTGATATAAATCAAACCCACATGTGTAAATACCAAATTGTCTCCCTAGTGTAAGAAACTGAAAAAGTATATATGATCCCAAATGTATAATAAAATACTATGTAAGGGTAAAAAACAGCTCAAAGAGCAAAAGTAATTGGGAAGGGAAAAGGGGGAAAGAGGGCAGGGAAAAGGAATAAATATAAATGTGTATATATATATATGTATGATAACTTAAACAAACATACTGCTGAATGTATTAGTCAATGAGAAAGAACAGTTAACACTCATATGATTAGATCAATTTTACATGTCTATATCTGTTAATGTAAACAACCATTTTAAAGATAATGATATGCAGTATTGCAACCATTGTCAATTTCTGTCATCCTGTTTTGTAAACCTGTAATGTTAATGTTGTGCATTTACTCTAGTCGTTTGTTTGTCTCTTTTGCTTTTTGTCTTTCTTATATGTGTCTTTTTTTTCTCTTAAATGACAAAAAGACAAAAGCTTGAAGTTTCATTAAGACCAACATTGTGGAATAGTAAGCAGGAGAGAAAGAGCCAGTCAGAGAGTTGCCATCCAGACACTGGAATATAGCAATGTGAGGAAAACAAGAAAGACAAAGCAGGTTCCCTGGACACAGAAAGAATCTGAAGTGTGAATTAAAACCCACAGAGAGAGCAAAAAGATAAACTTCAATGAAGAAGGAGGTAGGCAGTGGCACTGTCTCCCTGAGATGGTATTCACTGTGTGAAAGGTTCAGTTCAAACCTGTAGACACATGGTGAAGGCTGGAGTCCCCAAAGACCTCCATGGAGGGACACAACAGTGGAGAGGAGCAGCAGATGTGAAGGAGTGAACTGGCTGGTGGTAAATGTGGAGGGCTTGGGTCCTCCCATGGGAGAGAGCAATTGTGTGGGAGCCATCTTGGAGATGGGCTACCTGAGTTCAGAATTTAGAGCTGCTGCTGGCTCCATCTAGTGGCTTCCAGATGGCTCAGATTCATGGAAGGTGCACATATGGGTGCTACCTGAATGAGTTAGGTCTTGGCCAGAAAATGCAGGCTCACAGAGATTATTCACTACCCAGTGAAAAAGCTGCGGCTGGCTTGCTGGGGTAAATTGGCACAGATTGGGACTCTGTCTCCACAGGTTGTTTACTAGTGACAGCAGAGACAAACTTGAAGGTGCACATTTCTCTCTCTCTCTCTCTCTCTCTCTCTCTCTCTCTCTCTCTCTCTCTCGTTTGTTTTTTGATGTGGTGGTGATTTTGTTTTTGTTTTTTGCATTTTCTTTTAATTTTTTTCTTCTTCATTGTTTGGCCCTGTTTTTGTATAAGTGTAAACATGGCTTCTAACCTCTTCATGATTGTGGTTGTCTTGGTTAGTTACTTTTCTCTCATTACTAGGACAAAATACCAAGTGCCAAAAATTAAGGAAGGAAAGGTTTATTTAGCTCACAGTTTGTAGAGGTTTCAGTTCATAATCAGCTGGCTCCAAGGTAGGGTGCCATGACAGAGGGGTAATGGTTCAATTGGGGGAAGACAGTAAAAGCAGCAAGAGCAAAAGGAGGGGAGCAAAAGTGGGGGTGTAGCACTCACACCATCTCCATGCTCTCCTCTTGCAAGGGATGAGGATGTTCACAAAGGTTGGACCCTGGCTCCCTGCTAAGTCACTTAGTTAAACTTCTAAACTTCTCAAGTTGACACAATGAACAACATCCTAGAGCAGTAAGGGCCTGTCCTCTACACTGCAGGTTGTAGAACTGCTGAGTTACTTAGTTAAACTATTAGACTTCTCAAGTTGACACAATGTATCAATCATAGCAGTGGTTCTGTCCTGTTCTTCTTTTTATTTCTTCCTTCTCTCTTTCCCTCCAGTCTTCTGCACCAGTTTCCCAAAGTTAGTGTGATGCCCCTTTGTCTTCCAAGCTTACTTCTAAGCTCTTCCTCTTCTTCCACTTCTACTTTCTCCTTAACCCATTTTAAGTTTTAACTTCTGAGGGCAAAATGGACATATTAAAGATGTGAATGCTCCATATAATTTTTTTAGTTTGTTTTAGATTTTGTTATTCAACCAGAAATCTAGTTCATATTGTTAAGAGTGGCAAGTTAATGGTTAGCTCAATTTGCCATTTTCGAGGTTGTATTTGATGCTACTGGCACCACTATAGCCAATAGTGACATAATTGTTCTAAACAGCTGTTCTTCCTGTTATTCCATGACTAAGAATGACTAAGAGTCACAGAAAATACTGTGGCAGAGTGCCAAAGAACCAGGGACTAGGTTAAATAAATAAGCAGCAACTTATCATCTCCAGCAAATTGAAGAGGTAGGATCTTCATCAGACTCAAAAGCCAAAACCAGCTACCCCTGAAAGATACCACAGAGAAGTAGTCATTACCTAAGGGTCCTAAATACTAGTAATAAAATAATCCACGATAGGCAATTTACAAGCATCACTCCAGAAATTACACTAAAAAAAGAAAAGAACATGAGAAGACACTTGAACAAATGCAACTGCAGACATCCAGTTCACCAAAGGAAAACCCAGGGGGCAATGATGTGGGGCAACCCAAAAGTTTCCTGCCTGACCTCTCTGAAGTGGTAACAACAAAGCAATTGAATGTGGCTTTGGAAAAAAAAAACCAAATCAAAAATAATCTCCCAGATAACTACAGAGATGGTGTCCAAAATAAAGACCACGCTTGGTGATGCTAGAGCAGATACAGACAAAAAAGGAGAGAGAGAGAGAGGAGCTTAAGAAAATTATGGAAACCATGAATGCTCAGTACTTTTAAAGAAATGGAAGCCGGGCATGGTGGCACATGCCTTTCATCGAAGCATTCAGAAGGCTGAGGTAGGTGGAGCGTTGTGAGTTCGAGGCTGGCTGAGGCTATAATGTGAGCAAGGCCATCCTGAACTACATAGTGTGACCCTGCCTTGAAAAAAATAGGGCTGGGAGTTTGGCTCAGTGGCTAAAGTGCCTGCCTGGCAGGTGCGAGGTTGGGAGTTTGATCCCTGGTACCGTCAAAAAAAAAATGGAATTCATAAGGCAGATTCAAGTAGGTATCCAGGAGAATAAAAATTCCATTGGTATGGTTTATGGTACTGTGGCCCCAACAAGACTCATGTTATCATGACATGGACATGACTGAGTATGGCGTTCATGATTGGTTTGTTGTCTAGTGCTGGGATTGGTGATGTGAGTGTTGCACCCGCCCAGGGGTGGAGCCGACACACAGTGTAAGGGCAAAAGAAAGGCATATTTTCTCTCTGTTGCTGGGTTTGTGCCTTGCTGTTTGGCAGCCACCATGAATGGCTGCCCCACCATGATGCCCTGCCTTGCAGCCAACTGAATATGGACTAAAACCTCCAAGAACTGTAAGAAATAAACCTTTCCTTCCCTAATTTTGAGTGTCAGGTATTCTGTCTTGGCAATGAGAGAAAGGTAACTAAGACATCCATTGAAAGTATTCAAAGCAGGTTAGGCCAATGTGAGGACATGACCACAGATATAGAAGACAGGCTTGCAGTTAGCTAACAGAAAAAGAAAGATTTCTCAAAAATAGCAAAGGACCATGAGAAAACAAACCAGCAACTGCTGGATGAGACAAAGAAGAATAATTTAAGATGATTGGAGTCAATAAAAAAGCAGGAGAAACCACAAATGATATTTTAAAAAAAACCTGTTCACAAACGCCATGACAGAAAACTTCCCTGGCTGAGAAAAACAATTTGTCATACAGACAAATGAAGCATAAAACACTACATGATTCAAAAATCTACAGCCAGTCATATCACAGTCAAGAATCCAGAAATTCAACACAAGAATATAATCTTAAAAGCTGTTAGAGAAAAGAAAGAAATCACCTATAAAGGAAAACCCACCAGAATCATAGCTGACTTCTCAGGACAAATTCGCAAGTCAAGGAGAGCTTGGAGTGAAGTACTTCAAGTTCTAATGGAAAACAACCTTGAAACCAGACTGATGTACTCCACAAAACTGTCTTTCAAAACCAATAGACAAATAAGATACTTCCATGACAAAGAACATCTGAGTAAATTTATAACCATCAAACCAGCACTCCAAAATGTTTTAAAGAACATTCTAGAAAGAGATAACAAGGAGTACAACTCCATGAACCCCGACAGAAGGAGCCTGCCAGTGAAGACAGACAATTACACAGAGAGAGGAAAAAAAAAGGGAGAGCCAACAATAGGAAAATAACATGACAAGGAGAAGTCAATGCATATCAGTTATAACCATCAATGTTAATCATCTCAAATCATTAATCAAAAGACACAGACTGGCAGAATTGATCAAGAAGCAAGATCCAACAATTTACTGCATATAAGAAACACATTTAATTCAAAAAAATTCATAGAATGAAAGTCAAAGGTTAGGAAACAGTACTCCATGTGATGGTAACCCAGAAAAAAAGGGGTACCTACTCTATTTGCAGACAAAGTAGATTTCAAGACAAGACTGATTAACAGAGATAAAGAAGGTCACTACATCCTTGTAAAGGGAATAGTCCAAGAGGAAGAGATAACAACCATAAATGTATATGCAACAAAAACCAATGCACCCAACTAAATAAAACAAATACTAATGGGCATGAAAAATCAAATAAACCCTATTACAATTGTATTAGGGAATTTCAGTATGCCAATGTCACAAAAAGACAGATAAACTAGACAAAAAATCAACAATGAAATATTAGAACTGAACCACAGTTTTGAGCAAATGCACTTCATAATTGCCTACAGAGTATCCCACCCCACAATATCAGATTACACATTCTTCTCTGCTGCACATGGAACATTCTCCAAAATAAACCACATACTTGCTCATAGAACATTATTAAGTAAATACAAAGGAACTACAATTATTCCATGCATATTACCAGGTCACAGTGCAATGAAAAGAGAAATCAATGGCAAAAGAAACCAGAAGAAATTTATAAACACATAAAAATTAAATAGCAACATCCTGAAAAACTAAATGGTCACAGATTAAACTAAAGAAGTAATTAGTTTTTACAGTTGAATGATAATGACAGTGCAACATACTGGAACTTATGGGACACAATGAAAGCAGTATTAAGAGGAAAATTTATAGCAGTAAATACACATATCAGGAAAACAGAGCAAGTTCATATAAACAGCTTAATGGTGAACCTCAGACTTCTAGATAAAGAAGAGCAGGCTAAGCCAAAAGCTCGTATGTGGGAGGAAATTATAAAGATCACAGCATAAAATAACACACTGGCGACTAAAACAACAATATAAAGAATCAATGAATCAAAGAGTTGGTTCTTTGAAAGATTAAATAAAATTGAAAAACCCTTAGCCAACCTTATCAAAAAAAGAAAATAAAAGGCTCAAATCCATGCAATTAGGAATGAAAAAGGTGAAATCATAATAGACTCTGCCGAAATTCAGAAGATCAACTATGCCTACTTTGAAAACTTGTATTCTAATAAATGGAAAATGCACAAGAAATGGACAGATTCTTAGATACATATAGAATACCAAAGCTGAATCCAGAAGATATAAAAATCCTAAATAAGTGAATATCAATCAATGAAATCAAAGATGTAATTAAAAGCCTACCAACAAACAAAGGCCCAGGCTTTGACAGATTCACTGCTGAATTCTACAAGAACCTTAGGGAAGACCTAATACCACTACTTCTCAAACTTTTTAATGATATTGAAAGGGAAGCAATACTCCCAAATTCATTCCTGGAAGCAAGCATTAACCTGATTCCAAAATTGGAGAAGGACCTAAGAAATAGAATAACAGGCCATTTTCCCTAATGAAAATAGATGCAAAAATTCCTCAATAAGATACTTGTAAACAGAATGCAAAAAATCATCAAGAAGTTTACACACCATGACCACGTGGGATTCATCCCAGGGATGCAGGCATGGTTCAACATATGCAAATCAATAAATTTGATACACTATATTAATTGAGCCAAGGACAAAAATTATATGATCATCTCAAAAGATGCAGAAAAAGCTTTTGACAAAATTCATCATCCATTCATGGTTAAAACCCTACAGAAAATAGGAATAGATGGTCTTTATCTCAATCTGATAAAAGCCATCTATGACAAACCAACAGCCAACATCATACTAAATGGTCAAAAACTGAAAGCTTTCTCTCTAAAATCAGAAACAAGACAAGAATAATCACTGTTACCACTCTTATTCAACATAGTCCTGGAAACTTTAGCCAGAGCAATTAGACAATAGAAAGAAATGAAAGGAATAAAGATAGGAAAGGCAGAAGTTAAATTATCTTTATATCAGATGACGTGATACTCTACATGACTCCCAAAATACCACTAAAAACTGGTGGATTTAATAAGCAAATTCACTAAAGGAGCTGGATACAAAGTCAAAAATCCATAGCATTCCTGTACACAAACAAACTCACTGAGAGAGAAATCAGGGAAACAATGCCTTTCACAATAGCATCCAAAAAATGAAATACTTAGTAATCAATATAACGAAGTATGGAAAGAACCTTTACATTGAAAAACTATAGTACTCTGAAAAAGCAGTTTCAAGAGAACATTAGAAAATGGAAAGAAATTACTTGCATTAGCAAATCGTACTTAGGAAGAATCAATACAGTAAAAATGGCCATAGTTCCAAAACTGTTAAACAGGTTTAATGCAATTCTGATCAAAATTTCAATAGCATATCTCATGGAATTTAAGAAAACAATCCTAAAATGCAGTTGAAGCCCAAAGGTCCTAGAATAGCAAAGGTAATTCTGGGCAACAAAGGCAAGCCATGGGACATCAAAATTGCTGACTTGAAATGGTCAAACAAAGCTACTGGGGTAAATACAGTGTAGTATGGCAGAATAAAACAGACCTGAGGAATAGTGGAAGAGATTAGAAGATGCAGACGCAACTACAAACACACTCAGCCAACTTATCTTTGACAAAGGGGCCAAATATGTCCACTGGAAGAAAGATAGCCTCTTTAATAAATGGTGGTGAAAAAACCGGTTTTGCCCATGACAAAGAGTAAATTTGGACTCATATCTTTTACCATGCAATAAACTAAATTCTGAATGGATCAAAGATCTAAATATTTAAACAGAGACATTTAATCTGCTGGAAGATAGGATAGGTAAAACTCTTGAAGACATTGCTGTAGGCAAAGTCCTTATGAATAAAACCCCAATCACACAGGAACTATCACAAAGAATATCAAGAGAAACAATCAACAGAGTAAAAAGACAACCCAAAGTGTGGGAAAAAATGTTTGTCAGCTGTTCCTCAGACAAAGGATTACTATCAAGAATGTATAAAAAACTCAAAATAATCAGAGTTCCCAAGTTTAAAGATTCAATCTAAAAATGGGCATCTGAGATGAGTACACACTTCTCAGATGAAGAAATGCAAACAGCAAATAAGTATATGAAAAAATGTTCAGCATCATTTATCATTCTAGAGATGCAAATTAAAACAATACTGAGATTCCACCTCATCCCAGAAAGAATGGCTACTATCAAGAAATCAACCAATAACAAATGTTCAAGGGGCTGTGAAGAAGAAGGATCTCTTTGCTGCTGTTAGTAAGAGTGTAGACTGGTGCAACCCCTGTGGAAATCAGTGTGGAGATTCCTCAATAACACTAGGATTGGAGGTACCATTTGACCCAGCTATTCGCCTTCTGGGTATCTTCTTGGAAGAATTAAAAACATTGTACCACACAAATGTATCTGTAACCATTTTTTTAGCAGCATGATTTGTAATAGCTAGAACTTGGAAACAACCTAAATGCTCATGAAGTGAAGAATGGATAAAAAGATGTGGTGTTTTTGTACAGTGGAGTAGTACTCAGCCAGAAAGAAGGAAAAACTTGAGACTTTTAGGGATAAATGAATGCAGCTAGAGACCATACTCATAAGTGAAAAAAAAGTCAGACTTGCATGTGTAAACATCTTATTTTCTTCCTAGTGTGAGAAGCTGAAAGAAATATATATATATATATATATATATATATAATAGTTAAGATAGTTATACTCCTAATGTCTCTTAGTTAATTGAAAAGAAAGATTTGTGTTAATGTTTGGACAATTAAATGTAGCTATCTTGTACTTTGAGTAACTAAGTTAAAGATAATAATAGGATGGGCCAGGGATTTAGCTCAGCAGCATAAGTGCCTGCCTAGCAAGCAGGAGGTCATCAGTTTGATCCCTGGTACCAAGAAAAAAAAAGATAACAATAGACAATGTATTAACCATTGTTACCCTCTAATTATATTGTTTTGAAATTTTGGGGTTTTTTCTCTTTAAAAAAATGAAAGCTTAGCCGGGTGTGGTGGTGCACGCCTTTAATCCCAGCACTCAGGAGGCTGAGGTAGGAGGAGCATTGTGAGTTCGAGGCTGGCTTGGGCTACAATGCGAGCACAAGGCTGGGCTGAGCTACATAGTGTGACCCTGTTTCAAAAGACTAGGGCCGGGAGTTTTTCTCAGTGGCTTAAGATCCTGCCTGGCAGGTGCGAGGTTGTGAGTTTGATCCCCAGTGCCACAAATAATAATAATAATAGTAATAATAATAATAATAATAAAATAAATAAAAACTTAAAGTTTTAGCACTAACATTTAGGTCTTTGATATATTTTTTAGTTAATTTTTGTATATGTTGTAAGTAAGGACCAAATTTTTCTTTTGTATGTGAATATCCCGTTGTCCCAACACCATTTGTTGAGAAGATTCGTCTTTCCTCATTGCCTTATCCTGGCACCTCTTTGAAAATTAATTGACTTTAGTTGGGCATAAGTGTAATCTCAGTACTCTGGTTGGCTGAAGTAGGAAGTTCAAAAGTTTGAGCCCAAACAACCAGACTCTGTCTCAAAGTAAAAAATAAAAATGAAAAATACCTGGGAATGTTGCTCAGGCGAAGGCCCTGGCTTTAATCCCCACCACAAGAGAGAATTCTTTCAGATTTTCTATACATAACATCATGTCATTTCTGAATAAAGATGTTTACTTATTTCTTCCTAATTTGGATGACTTATTTATTTTTCTTGGTGAAATTATCGTTGTATTCTTTATTATTTTTCTTTCATTTCCCCAAGCTTTATTGACACATAATTGAGAAATAAAATTGCATATATTCAAAGTGTACATGATAATTTGATTTATGTATATATTCTGAAATGATTACTGCTATTAAATTAATGAATGCATTGTATTAGTTTGTTTTCTGTTACTACAGTGAAATACCTGAGGCAAGCTAACTTTATAAAGAAAATAGGTTTATTTAGTTCGTAGTTTTATTATTTAAAAGTCCAAGATTGAATAGCCCCATTTCTTTGGCCTCTAGTGAAGGACTAGTGGCAGATGGTATCATGAGAGATGCATGTCAGTAAGCAAAATATAATATCATCAGATAGGAAGTAGAAAGTCAGATAGAGCCAAGTTCGTTCTTTTCCAAGAACATTCTCTTGAGTACTAACTGAGGAGTCCTATGAAAACTGCATTAATCCCCTCCAAAGACAGGTGCATTAATGAACCAATAACATCCCACCATATCCCGTCTCATAAAGGTCTATATCACCTCCCAACACTGCCACACTGGAGTTCAAAGGGATCAAAATTCTAAAACACAAACACTTAGGAGAGCAAACCACATCCAAACTATAGCACATAAGTATCATCACACTTAATTATCAGAATGTGAGTCTACATGTGTGTGTATGGTGAAGACATTTAAGAATTACTCTTTGCAAATTTCGAATAAATAATAAAGCATTAATACTGCTAAATGCCATGCTGTATATCAAATTTCCAGAATTTATTTATCTTATAACTAAAGGTTGTACCCTTTGGTCAATACTCTCCATTTCCTCTGACTCCCAGACTCTGACAACCACTGTTCTACTCTGCATCAATGAGTTTGACTTGCATTTTACATCTGAAAAATGTTCTATTTCTTCTATGACACATTTCCTTTATTCAGTCATCAGTGGATGAATTGTGTTGTTTCTGTATCTTATTATGAAAATGCTGCAGTGAATATGAACATGCAGATATCCACTTGAGACAGTGATATTATTTCCAAGTGGGGTTGCTGGATCATATAGTAGTCTAATTTTAGTTTGTTGAGGAAACTCCATAGTGTTTTCTATAATGGCTGTACTAATTTACATTACCATCAACAATGTTCCCTTTTGTCCATACTCTTTCCAAAACTTTATACTGCTTATCTTTTTTATAATAGAAGTCATAATAAGTGTTAGGTGATATCTCGTGGTTTTGATTTCTATTCCCCTGGCAATTAGTGATGTTCAGTACCTTTTTATATATCTTTTGGACATTTATGTGTCTTCTTTGGAAAAATATCTATTCATGTCCTTTGTCCATTTTAAAATCAGGTTATTTCTTCTTTTGCCATTGATTTGTATACATATGTTCCTTATAAACACTGGATATTAAATTATCAGATACCTCCGGCACACATGCTATTAAAACACTTTTCTCTGAATATTTTTTAGAAACACTTTTGGGGAGAAGTTGTTAGCACTGTGCTACCGATAATGACAAGTCTTTCAAACCAGTCTTCCAGCAAGTTTCTCAATAGGTCAAATAATGACAATTTGGAGGGAATGAATTCTGTTCTGATTCCCTTGGTGCTGAGAATGTAGGCTGTTGTTGTCAAGACTACCACTGATTTAAGGAGAAGGGCGTGGAATAGTGTAAGATAAAATGCTAAAAAGCTCATTGTTCTTACTGTTATTCGGGCACATTTTGAATATGTGCTTTTCATATTGTTGCAAGCCTTTGTTAATGTCTAAAGTTCTGAAAATGTTTAATCTGACATTTTGCTAGTTTTTCATTATTTTAATGGAGGCGTGGAATTTTGAAGTTTCTTACTCTGCTATTTTCACTGGCATTGGTCCTGCAAATATGTTAACAGTGAACTTCGTAATAGTTTAGAATCTCTAGCCCCCACAACTCAGCTGAATCTCGGTCTCTGGAATATAGCTAAAGAAAGCTGAAAACTAGTGAAAGTCACATTCCATTATTTGTTTACAGTCTCCTTCTCAATCAGAATCTCCATACTGCAATCTTTCCATTTCTCTCCTATTGACTATATGTAGCTACTCCAAATTTCCTCCACTCTCATCAAGCCTTCAATTCCACTCCTACCTAATTCTCTTTGTTCTTAAAACTTCCACAACTCAAAATCTATTTGTTTTTTATTTGCATTGTTCTTAGTAGAAGAGATCTGAGGTCAAACTGTCTTGGTTCAGTCCCTATGCTTTTACTTACTAACCGTATGATATTGAAAAATTTGCCACTCCTCTTTGTCTGTTTTCTCTTCCTTAAGGACCAGTGGAGTTAAATAAAATAGTCTCTGTATCACTCTTAGAAAGGTGTTTTTTTTATTAAATATTAGCTATCGTCATTTGCATCATCGTCATCATTGTCGCCACCACTACCACCACCATCATCAGCATCATCATCCCTATCACTCCTATCTGTAAAGGCTAAGTTTCTGTTCTCAACATTTATCACTTGGGTTCTCTAAACCTCATCTCTTCTATTGTACTGAATGTTTAGCATTGACTTCTTTCCTTTGGCTTGTATCTTATTCAAATATCCAGATTTTTAAAACTCAAGAACAAAAATGAAAAGAAAAAATGAAAAACAAAACAAAAAACCTAATTCCATTTTCTCCCACAAACTATTGCTCCGTATTTTTCTTTCCCGCCAAATTTCCATTTGTTATTCATTGCCCAGTTCCAATCTAGACTTACTCCTGGAGCTCTCCCTGCTTCTTTACCACCTGTGGGAATGGCTTCCTTCAGTGCCTGATATACCATCTTAATACCTGGTTTCATGCTTTTAAGACTGCTTTTTGTTTGTTTTTGTCTTGAGAAGAAGGGTAAAATTGGTCCCTATTATTTCATCTTGGCTAGAAGGAAGGTGACAAATCCAAAATCTTCAAACGTGTTTGAACTTTCTCAATCTCCCTTAATCTGTCTGGTTTTTATTTGTTTATTCGGTTTTGATTTTTGAGACAGGATCTTGCTCTATGGTTCAGGCTGGCCTTGAACACACTGTGTAGCCAAAGATGACCTCTAACTCATGGCTATCCTCCTGCCACAGTTACTCCTGGCAAGGACCTAATTCCTTTATTCAAATACTTCTTTCCTGTTTTCATTTTCCTGATCTTTCTATAACACCTAATACTCTTCACCTATTTTTCCTTAACATTAAATTTTTCTGGAACTTTTCCCAATTCTTCCTATGCATCCATTCTGTCTCCTTTATTGGCACAGGGTTCAGTTTTTAGCTGCCTGTCTTCACTCGAGGAAGTAAAAACACTTTATTGATCCCATTCCCATTTGAGAAAGCTGTATCTCCCTACTTCTTAGTATATATCTTTTATTTTTCTCATTTTTATAATTAGATGAAGAAGGGATGAAAAAAGGAATTAAGGTGTGGACTGCACCAACTCTACACAAGGAATGTAAGCATTGTGTGCCTCAAACACATACTAATAAAAAATAAATGAAAGTGACACTATTTTGTCCTCAAGTAGTTCTCACTAGTTTCATTATAAATCTCTTTTCTAGGCAAACTTAGTGCCTCAATCCTAAGCAAAACTTGTAAAAGTGATGCCATATGAGCTTGTTTCTCTGCACCAGAGTATATGGAATCCATATTGTCTTTTAATGTTACTTTTGGATTACTATAATAAAATTTCAGCATCCACCTTCTTATCTGCCTTGCAGATTATTGCCAGATTTTCCTTAAGCGCAAAAATATCTTAAAAGTTTATAGCTAGGAGAGGGCAGGAAAAGTAGTAAGGGAAAGGGAAAAAGAAGAATAATAACAGGAAAAGAAAAGAGAAGTATAAGATTAAAAAAGTAGTAGCCTTATACATCAGAATTATATAAATGAAATTAAAATGCATTTGTATTATTTTATGCAGTTGTACTAATATACAGTGGTCATCCTTTATCTATCATTTTTCTTTCTGTAGCTCCAGTTATCCATGTTCAGCAATTTCTAAAATATTAAATACACAATTACAAAAATAAACAATTATTAAATTTTAAATTGTGCACTGTTCTGAGTAGCTTGATATCACATCATTCTGATCCATCCCACGTGGGACATAACTTGGTGTAGAGTATCCATGCTGTGTATACTTAGTAGCTGTCTCAGTTATCTGATTGACTTTCACAGCATTGCAGAGCTTGTGTTCAGTAACCCTTACGGAGTAGCTTAAGGCTACACCACACTGCCTTTCATTCACTTCACTTCGTCTCATTATATAGGTACTGCATCATCTTACATCATAAGCAGCGTAAGTACAGTACAATATTTTGAGAGAGATAGAAAAAAATTCGCATGACTTTTCTTATATATTGCTATAATTTTATTAATAGTGTTGTTAATTTCTTTCTGTTCCAAATTTATAAATTAAATTTTATCATAGCTATGTATATGTAGGAAAAAAACCTAGTATATGTAGTTTGGTACTATCTAAAGTTTCAAGCATTCACTGGGGGTCTTGGAATATATCCCCCTAGATAAAGGATCACTACTGTGGTTATTAAAATTTTATATTTAATTGTTGACACGAGCTTTTCAAAAATGCTTATTGCTAGCATTCCTTTAATGAAGCTATCATTATCTAGCTCTAACTTTTGCATTAAAAGAATATGTTAAAGTCTTCATAAAATTAATTTCTCAGCACTCCAAGATGGCACATTATTTGTATATATTTCCTAGAAAAACCAATGAAAGGTAAATTTTAGCTTAATTCAAGTTCAACTATTTTAAAACAAAAAAGTTTCCTGAATACTTTAAATATAAGTGAGCATCAGGCTAGAAAATTCTCCAGTGCTTTGTTCAATCATTCTAGGCTTGAGTACTTTAAGTTAAAACAACACAAATGCTGTTTTTACTCAGATTAAGCTAATTTTCTTAAATAAACATTCCCTGTATTGTTACAAGCTTTTAGTTTCAGAGAATTTCCAAATTTAATTCATAGTTTTTGCTAGTGCCCACCATTTTTGCTAATGTCCTACAGCACACAATTTAACACACATAATCCTATGTGTTTTCTTTTGTATTATGTATGCTGCACATCTCTTCCAAACTAACTATAAATTTTTGACTGTATACTCCCCACAGTGTCTATCAAAGAAGTTATTAATCAACTTTATTGGAATCAAGGTTCAGTTCATTGTTCATGTCTTTATGAACAGGTTGCAATTTGGAAATAAAACCAGCTATCATCCACAAAGAGATAACTTGTATGGTGTATTATATGCAGCAGAATTGGAAACACAACACAGGTGAGAATGCCAAAGAACAGAATTCAGAGCTGCAAAGGATGTCAGAACTTTAAAGGAAAACAGAGAAGTGGTGCTAGGATCAAAAAATCCTGCAGCTGATGTTATCCTCTACTGATTTTTAAAGAAACTTTTTATTCTGAAATAATTTTAGATTCACAAGAAGTGGCAAAAGGTATACAGGACTATCATGTTCCCTATAGTTTTCTTACCCTAATATTAATATCTTGCCTAGACATAGTCCAGTGGTCAAAACTGAAAAATTAACATTGATGCAATACTACTAACTAAATTACAGGCTTATTCGGATTCCTCAACTGACCTTTAAAGTATGTAGTACAGCAAGCATTGAAAAGAAAGTTTAAAAAGGAAGATGCAGAGAAGGTTGTAGAGGACCAGGTTGTACTGCAGACTGTCTCCTCCTAATTTATCTCTCTAGGGTTGGTGGTGGTAAGGCTTTTTGTAATTTGTTCATTTGTAGATGGTGACCTCTTGTCGATAGGGTGATGCTTTTCATATTTTTATTGAGTTCTGTGTTAATTCTGGCCTTCCCTTTCCCTTTACTGGGTTATACACATGAAAAAAGTCCTAAACAAAAATAATTAACTTTTATTGTCACTACCCATGCATTCAAGTTTATTCATACAATGTATTTAAAGACACAGCTTAGGTCAAAAGGTGAGAATGACTCGGCAGGGAGTAAAAACATTTAAACAGATTGGCAGGATGAGGGAAGCAGTTTGCTTTATAGTACCTCTCATGTTGGCTATTCATGATGAGGGATCTGAAATTTGAACTGGTATAAATTCAGCCTAAGAGCTATTCATATATATGTGAAATATGTTTTAAAGTCAAACAGAAACATTTAAAAATTATCTTGTCAGGAGAGTTGACTAAAAGTGCAGCATACTCAAATTTCCTTGCTTTATAATACATTATAAATCATCAACTGCTCTTCTAGCAGCAAAATTTATGGATGGTTTATGGCAAAAATAAATTGGAGAAAGAATAGTGTGACAGTGAGTGTTTTAAACATTTTATGCTCAAGTCTTGAATTAGGAGGCCAAAATTAATTGTTTCAAAATAAATTCCAGATAGATACAGTTGAAATAAAAGATAAAGGTCTTAAAACTATCAGAATAAAAATAAATGAATAACCTAATAATTCTGTATGTAAAAATAAAAACTTCTTATGAAAAATACTATGGGGGTAGAGAAGTAGCTAGGTGGTAGAATTCTTGCCAAGCATGCATAACATACAAGGTTCCATTCTCAGCACCACAAAAAATTCTATGAACAAAATTGAAAGGCAAAGAACATCCTGAAGAAATATTTATAAAATACAATATATGACAGATGGCTGTTTGATATTTTAATATACAAGAAGCATTTACAGATCAATAAGAAAATGTAAATATTTTAATAGAAAAACTAAAAGACTTGAATAATCCTCAAAACAAAATTATAATTGGCTAATAAACATATGAACAATTATTCAACCTTGCAAGTATATCAAGGAGTGGCATTTGTAAGAAAGATGTAATACTATTTATCATGACTAAATTGGAAATGATGAAAAATAATTATGCTATTCATGGTTTCTTAAAGTATAAGTAAACGGATACAAGGACAAGACTTTTGACAGGTAATTTGGCTTAATTTATCAAAATATTTTAAAATGTGAGTCTGTAGTAATTTAATTCCTGAGACTTTAACCTAAGAAGAAAATACAAGATATGGATAAAGAGTATATACAATAATGCTCAAAATATTATTAATATAGAAAAATAGAAATATCTAATCCATTATGCTATTATTAGATATTTAGAGTCAATAAATTTTATATATGTGTATACATATGTGAGTGTGTATATTTATATGCTAGACTTCTGTCAATGAAACAAAATAACTATAAGGAGGAAGAATCTATTTTGGCTCATGGTTTTAGAGGTTTCAGTCCATGGTTGCTTGGCCTCATTGTTTCTGGGCTTGTGGCGGAAGTGTATGTTTCAGGAAACCTGTTCATGGTAGCCAGGAAATAAAAAGAGTGGTAGATATGAGAGTCCTGATATCCGCTTCAAGGGCATACCCCACAACGTTCTAACTTACTCCAATTAAGCTCTATTTCCTAAGGGTTCCACCACCTCCCAATAACACCACAGGAAGCCTTTAGCATATGGGTCTTTGGTGGAACATAAAACAAATTTATATATTATTATAACTGTTGTTAGTTTTTTCTGGGAACTGCTTTCAGCTGAAGAGAGTGACCTAGCCTGATATTATACCCATTCCAAGGTACATTTTGGATTTAATAAAGTCATTGAAAGGGCATGAAGGCTCAGACTCTTGCTGCAATTGAGGACAATTCCAGAAAGTTATTGCAGACTCAGAGTCCCCTGGGTAACCAGCTCAGGCTCTCTTGTGACTGAACTACAGCCTAGTCTTTCTCTGTCCAATCTTGCTGTCATTCTGATGGATGTTTCTCCTAAGAGCACTCTTCAAGAAGTATTTTGTCTCACTTGGAGTCTTCTCTTTAGGAAATTCAATCTATAACAATCATACTGAGAAAAGAAAATTAGCAGAGTGGTGAATGGCAGGAAAATTCAGCTTTCCAAAATTCAGAATCCAGATACTGGTAAGGAACAACTTGATGAAGAAAAAAAGAAAAGTAGATCACTGGAAATCAGAAAGGGACTGACGGGAAAAATTAGAGGCTACTGAGAATTTGGAAAGATAGTCCACAATGAGAGAAAAGAATGAAAAAATCTGAAATCTCTCCATGACTTGTGACTCATGGGGAGGGGAACCTGCAAGTTAAATGTGCAGGGCTGGGAGATTCAGGGAATGATGGAGGCAAATCATGGTTGTTGTGAACTGCAAAATTAGTGCAGGGTTTTTCTCTGAGGAACCTCCTTCCACAAGGCAAACAACACCTAGAGAGGGATTCCAGTATGGTACCTTCCACATAGCCAGAGTGATTCATTAGGCACCATTTTGGAAAGAAGGTGATTATTTAAATGAGACTCAGAACAACTAAAAGACTACTTACCCTTCCATAGCAACTGAGTGAGAGATAGTCACAGGGAAAGCTGCCAACAGAGAGCAGACTGGAAAGAAATCCTGTGAGCAGGCTGGGAAAGACATGGGCCCTGCCCTCTGTGGTGAGAAGCTGGACCCCGTTTGAACTGTGCTCAGAAATGGCTGGGTCTGAAAGTGTCAGCATTAAATACTTTAATCCCTGCCTTGCTACCTACATAAAGTACAGATCTGAGATCTGATTGCCCTATCCACAAATGTGAGCAAGGTAACATAATGGCATGGACATTGTCACAGGCTGGAATAAACATAGATGCCTTTGGAATAAAGGGTGCCCCTCATAAATGCACAGCCCAAAAAGTTAGACAGAGAAAACCACAAATTGTTGGACTATAAAACTGCAAAGCCTGGAAGAAAACCATTCATTCAAAAATGCAGAGAAATCATTTTTTCAAATATCTTTTTCTCTTTCCTCTTCCTTCTTTACTAGTTTATTGTGTTTGAGGAGAGTTTTCCTTTGTTCTTTTTTAACTTGTTTTTTCTTTCATTTTAAAAATTTTCTTGGTACATTTTAGATATACATAATGATAATATTCATCAAAGGAATTTGTACCTGTACATGATATATCTTGCTTCTTTTTTCCCATTTCCCTCCCCTTCCTTCAACCTCTCTTCCCCTTCATATTTACAAAAGCTTTGCTTCCAATTTTTTCATCCTATTCATTTTTTTCTTCTCCCTTCCTTCCTCCCTCCTCTCTTTCCCCATTCCTCTTCCCATTTGAAAATTTTCTTCCCATTTCCCAATATCTATTATACATTTTGGTCCTCATTAACACTTTCAGCGTCTCACATGAGAGAAGCAATATGGTATTTAAACATGTGTCTGATTTATTTCACTCAAGAGTATGGTCTCAAGGTGCATCCATATAGCTAGAAATGTCTCAAGCTTATCCTTCTTTAAGTAAGAGTGGTGCTCCACTGTATAAAAAAAAGTCCACATTGTATTCGTTCATCGACTGATGGGCATTTGCACTGTTTCCAAGATTTAGCTATTAAAGACTGTGCTGTTATAAATATGGGTGTGCATATATTGCTGTAGTACAATGCTTTTAATTCTTTTGAGAAAACACCAAGAAGGGGAATAGCTGGCTCAAATGAAACCTCTAGTTTTAGTTTTTTGAGTCTCCACACTGATTTCCACTGGGATTGTGTCAGTCTACACTCCCAACAATGGTGGAGAAGAGCTCTTTTTTCACCATGACCCCATCATCATTTGTTATTTGTTGATTTCTTAATAACAGCCATTCTTTCTGGAGTGAGATGGAAATTCAATGTTGTTTTAATTTGCATCTATCAAATGACCAGTGATAATGAATATTTTTTCATATATTTTTTGCCATTCCTACTTCTTCATCTGAGAAGTATTCTTGTCACATGCTCATTTTTGGATTAAGTCTTTAAATTTGGGTGGTTTGATTTTCTTGAAATCTTTATATATACTAGATATAAGACTTTTGTGTGAGGAACATTTGGCAAAAATTTTTCCCCACTCCGTGTGTTGTCTCTTCATTCTGTTCGAGGTTTCTTTTGATGTGCAAAAGCTTCTGTAATGAGATTCCCCCAAATAACATGAGGTGCCAGTTGTTGATTCTTCATGATATTTCGTGTACATTTGGAATCTTTGCAATATTGCCCGTACATTAATAAAGTTGCTGCCTGTATCTGTGTCTTCAGGAGTTCTACCTATTCTATCCTCCAGCAGATTTAGTGTTTCTGTTTTAATATTTAGATGTTTGATTCATTTCTGTTTTAGTTTAGTTCATGGTGAAACATATAGGTTCAGTTTTAATCTTCAGCATGTAGAAAATCAGTTTTTTCACCACCATTCATTAAAGAAGATATCTTTCCTCCAGTGAAGGTATTTGGTCCCTTTGTCAAAGATGAGGTAGCTGAGTGTTCTTGGAGTTCTTCCTGCATCTTCTAATCTGTTCCATTGATCCTTGGGTCTGTTTTCTTGCCAGTACCATGCTGTTTTTATCACAGTAGTTTTGTAGTATAATTTCAAGTCAGGGATTTTTGATATGCCTTTTCTTGCCTTTGCTTTTAAGCTCTCTTCAGGTTCCAAATCAATTTTAGGATTATTTTCTCTAATAAGTGAGATATACTATTTGTATTTTGATCAAGATTGCATTAAGTCTGTATAAAAATTTTGTTAGCATGATCATTTTCACTATATTGGTGCTTCATACCCAATAAAAGGAATACCTTTTTATTTTCTGATATTCTCTTCAATGTCCTTTTTCACAGCACTGTAGTTTTCAATGTAAAGGACTTTTACTTTCTCTGTTAGACTGATTCCTAGGTATTTCATTTTTATAATGCAATTATGAAAGGTGTGATTTCTCTAATTTCTCTCTCAGTGAGTTTGTTGTTTGTGTACAGGAATGCTATTGATTTTTGAGTGTTGACTTTATATTCAGCTACACAACTGAATTTGGTTATTAAATCTAGACATCTTGGTGGAGTTTTGAGGGTCTTCTATGTAGAGTATCATGTCATCCACAAATAATGATAATTTAACTTCTTCTTTTCTTATTCTTATTCTTTTTATTTCTTTCTCTTGTATAATTCTCTGGCTGATGTTTCCAGGACTGTATTGAATAGGAGTGGTGATAGTGGATATCCTTGCCTCGTTTCTAATTTTAGAGTGAAAGATTTCAGTTTTTTGCCAGTTAATATGGTGTTGGTTTTTGGTTTGTCATAAATGACTTTTACCAGATTGAGGTAATGTTCATCTATTTCGATTTTCTGTATGGTTTTTATAATGAATTGGTATTGGATTTTGCAAAATGATTTTTCTGTATTTATTGAGATGATCATATGAATTTTTGTCCTTGAATCTATCAGTATGGTCTATTACACTTATTGATTTGAACCATTCCTGGGATGAATCCCACTTGATCATAGAACTGGCAAGATCTTGATGACTTGATGCATTCTGTTTCCCAGTATCTTATTGAGGATTTTTGCATCTATGTTGCATCTATGTACAGGAAATTGTACTGGTGCTCTTGTTCTTAGTTGGGTCCTCTGATTTTGGTATCAGGGTAATGCTTCCTTACAGCAATTAATTTGGGAGCACTGTTTATCTTTCAATTTCATTAAAGAACTTGAGAATTTGTAGCATTGTGGCTTTTCTAAATTTCTTGCAGAATTGAGCAGTGAATTCATCAGGGCCTGCACTTTTTTGTTGATAGGTTTTTAATTATATCTTCAATTTCATTGACTGATATTGTTTATTTAGAATTTTTATATCTTTTTGATTCAGCACTGGTAATTCATATGCACGTAGGAATCTGTCCATTTCTTGCAAGTTTTCCATTTCATTACAGTACAGGTTCTTGAAGTACATATTGATGATCTTCTGCATTTCTGCAGGTTTATGGTGATTTTACCCTTTTCGTTCCTAACTGCATGGATTTCAGTTTTTCTTTACTTTTTCAATAAGGTTGGCTAAAGGTTTGTCAATTTTATTTAATCTTTCAAAGAACCAACTCTGATTCACTGATTGTTTGTATTGTATTTTAGTCTCCATTGCATTAATTTCTGCTCTTATCTTTATAATTTCCCTCCTCATATGAGCTTTGAACTTAACTTGCTCTTCTTTTTCTAGAAATTTGAGATTCAACATTATGTTGTTTATTAGATCTTGCTGTTTTTCTGATATGGGAATTCACCTCCATTAATTTCTCTTTTAGGACTGCTTTGTGTCATAAGTTCCAGTATGCTGTATTTTCATTATTGTTTAATTATAGACATTGTCTTCCTTCTTTAATCTCATCTTTGACCCATTAATTGATCAAGAGATTATTAATTTCCACATGTTCTTGAAGTTTTTGTGGTTTCTTTTGCCATTTATTTCCAATTTCATTGCACTGTGGTCTGATAATCTGCACGGAATAATTTCAATTCCTTTACATTTACTTAAGCATGTTCTATGAACTAGTATGTGGTCTATTTTAGAGGCTCTCCTTTGTGCAACTGAGGAGAATGTGTATTTTAATGCTGTGGAGGTGGAACACTCTATAGATATCTACTATGTGCTTTTAAAAATTTTGTTTCAGTTCTGATATTTCTTTGTTGAATTGTAGTCTAGTTTATCTGTCTTTTTGTGAGAATGAGGATATTGAGGTCTCCCATTACAATTGTATTAGTGCTTATCTGATTTTGCATGTCTGTTAGTATTTGTATATATAGTTGTATGTGCTGGTATTTGGTGTATACATACTTATCTTCCTACTGTGTTTTTCACTTACAAGGATGGAGTGACGTTTGTCTCTCTTGATCAGTCTTTCCTTGAAATTCCCTTTGTCTGCAAATAGAATAGCTACCTTTGATTTTTTCTGGTTTCTTGTCACACTGAGTATTTTTTCCCATCCTTTGATTTTCAGTCTATGAATTTCTTTTTCTGTTGAATGTTTTTCTTATATGCAACCCATTCTTAGATGTTCTTTCATCCATTCTGTGGGTCTGTTTCTTTTGATTGGTAAATTGAGATCACTTACATTGATGGTTATAGCTGATATGTATTGATTTATCCTTGTCTTTTTATTTTGTTGCTATTGGTTCTCTTTTTTTCCCCCTCCATTTAATTAGTTGCCTTCCTGGTGGGTTCATTCTGTTAGGATTCATGAAGTTTTAGTCCTTCTTATCTGTTTCCAGAATGTCCTTCAAGACATTTTGGAGTACTTGTTTGGTGGTAATTAATTTCCTCAGATATTCTTTGTTCTGGAAGTATTTTATTTCTCCATCAATTTTGAAAGATAATTTTGTGGGGCAACATCAATCTTGGTTGGAAGTTGGTTTCTTTTAAGGCTTAAAATACTTCTCTCCAGGCATTCTTTGACTTGAGGGTTTATGTAGAGAAGTCTGCTATGATTCTTACGGGCATGACTTTATAGGTGATTCATTTCTTTTCTCTAGCAGCTTTTAATACTATGTTCTTTTGTTGAATTTCTGAAGTCTTGACTATTATGTGCCTTGGTGCAGTGTTTTTGATCGTGGCTAATTGGAGTTACATGTGCCTCATTTATCTGTATGTCAAATTCCTTTTCCATGCTTGGGAAGCTCTCTGTCATTACTTCTGTGAACAGGTTTTTTATGGTGTTTGTGCTATCTCCTGCTTTTTCGTTGCCTCCAGTAAATATTATGCTAATCTTCTTTGTATTATCTAATAACTGTTGCACAGATTTTTTGTGGTCTCTTGCTATTTTTAAAAAATCTTTCTTTGCATGATCTCTAACCACAATTCTGTCTTCTATATTTGATATTCTGTTCTCACATTGGCTCACTCTGCCAAGTATACTTTCAATGAAAATTTTAATCTCTTGGATATTTGTTTGAATCTGTTTCATCAATTTCATTTCTTTCCTTTTTTCTTGGATGATCTTTGTGACATTAACAATGCCACAGTCCATTGCTGCATAACTGGGTGCTGGGCCAATTACACTACATTTTCCCTCCCAAATTAGCAAAGGTAGTCAGATTTTGGGACAGAGGAAAAGGACTATAGTTAGCCACACCTGAGCACATCACTGAAAAGAAAACTAAAGAGATCTCTATACTAGGAATAAAGACTTTCCACTATAATCAACTGCAAATCTAAGCACAAAACAAAGCTAAGAACAAATAAACAAAGCAAAGAAACAAACAAAAAAGAAAACATGAGAAGACAAGGCAGAAAAATGCCTCCCCCAAGACTCCCCAATCTCCAAGTCAGATTATGATACATTGATGGAAAGGAAAGCAAAAGCTACATAGTTGAATCAACTGAAATTATAACATAGGAGATTAAAAAATAGTTCTAGAAGTTATCCAGTGGGCTTACAGAAGATATAACTAAACAGATAATGAATGCAATAAATAAAATGATCAGGGAGTTTACAGATGACCCTAATAAAATGCTTGCTGAGCTAAATAAAATGATGCAAAACATGAGTGATGAGTTTAGCAAAGAATTAGTCTTTGAAAAGGTTCCAAATAGAAATCTAGAAGATTAAAAGTTCTATTAAAAATATGAGCATCAGAAGTGACCAGTGTCAGGACAGAACATCAGAATTAGAAAATAGGGATGCTCTCATAGACCAATTATTGAGAGATACCAAAAAAAAGCAACATGAAAAATGGACCCAACAGCTACTAGAAGAGAAAAAGAAGACTAATCTAAGATTAATTGGACAAAGTGAAAAATCAGAAACCAGCACAAAGGGTGCAAAAACACTGCTTACACAAATAATAGCTAAAACTTTCCAAATACAGAGGAATAATTAAACCTACAGATAAGCAAAACATATAGAACTCCAAATAGCTATGATCTAAAGAAAGCCTCCTCATATCATATAGTCAAAATCTCAGAAGCCCAACACATGGATAGAATCTTAAAAGCTGTTAGAGAAAAGCATTAAATCACTTATAAATGTAAACCAAATAGAATTACAGCAAACTTCTCAATATAAACCTGAATGCCCTAATTCAAAACTTTCTTTCAAAATTTACAAAGAAATAAGTTCTTTTCATGGCAAAGCGCACATTACAAAATTTGTGACCACCAAACCCAGCACTACAAAAATTCTCAAGGATATCGTAGATAGAGATGATAAAGGAAACAATGCCAGAAATATAATAGAATAAATACACCAGGCAGGGTGAGCTGTTAAGCAGAAAGCAGAGAGAGAGGAAAAAAAAAGAAAATCAGTAAGAAAAAAATAGTGCCATGACAGGAATAGATCAATATCTTCATAACACTCTGTGTGAAGGTTTCAATTCTACAACTGAAAGACATAGATGTGCAGAATAGATCAAGAAGCAAAATCCAGCTGGGCGTGGTGGCGCACACCTTTAATCCCAGCACTTGGGAGGCTGAGGTAGGAGGAGCGTTGTGAGTTCGAGGCCCGCTTGGGCTACAACGCGAGCGCAAGGGTAGCCTGAGCTACATAGTGCGACCCTGCCTCAAAAAAACCAGGGCTGGGAGTTTGACTCAGTGACTGAAGCGCCTGCCCTGGTAGGTGTGAGGTTGTGAATTCAATCCCCGGTGCAAAAAAAAAAAAAAAAAGAAAAGAAACAAAATCCAATGATATCCAGTATAAAAGAAACACATTTAATCCAAAAAGGAATATGCAGATTAAAAATCGAAGGGTGGAAACAGTATCCCATGCAACAACCTGGATAAAGCAAGAGTAGATATCCTAATTTCCGACAATGTGGATTTCAAGCCAAGACTGATGAGAAGAAGAAAAGAAGGTCACTATATATTAGTTGAAAGAACAATACATCACGTAGGGATAACTATTACAAACGTATAAGCACACAAATAGTGCACCCAACTTCATAAAGTAAACACTATGGAACCTAAAATATCAGATAAACAGCAAGAAATATATAATGAGGGACATCAATATCCCACTGTCATTAATAGATCAACTAGATAAAAAATCACAGAGAAATATCCAAGTTGAACCAAATCTTCAAACAATTGGATTTTTAATAGATATCAACAGAATGTTCCACTCAACAACAGAATACACCTTCATTTCACTAGCACGTGATACTTTTTCCAAAATAGTCCAAATACTAGCTCATCAAGAATGGTTAAGCAAATGCAAAAGAATCAAAATTACCCCATGCATATTACATCATCATAGTGCATTGGAACTATAAATCAGTGGCAAAAGAAACTGCAGAAATTAAGTAAGCATATCGAAATTCATTAGTACCCTCTTGAATGATCAATGAGTCACAGAAAAAATCAAGAAAGAAATTTGACAGCTCCTATAATTGAACAATAATGCCAGTACAATATACAAGAATCAATGGGATGCGATGAAAGCAGTCATAAGAAGGAAGTTTATAGCTGTGAATATCCACAGCCAAAAAACAGAGTAAGCCCAAAGAAATAACCTAATGACACACCTCAAATTTCTAGAAAAACAAAAAGAATCCAAATCCAAAGCTAGCACAAGGAGGGAAATGATAAAGATCAGAACAAAAGTTCATGAAACTGAAGCTAAAAAAATACAAAGACTCAATAAATAAAAGAGCTGGTTCTTTGAAATAATAAATAAAATAGACAAAGCTCTATCCAATCTTACCAAAAATAGGTAAGACCCAAATCCATGCAACTGGAAATGAAAAAGGAGAAATCACCACAGACTCTTCCAAAATCTAGAAGATTATTAGTAACAACCTGGAGAACCTGCACACTAATGAAATGGGAAATTCAGTAAAAATGGATAGATTTTTAGATACATATGAACTACCAAAGCTAAAGTAAGAAGATAGTCTCAGAATAATCTAATATCAGGCAATGAGATTCAATAAGTAATAAAAAATACCACCAACTAAGAAATGTCCTGGTCCCAATAGATTCACTGCTGAATTCTACAAGAACATTGGTGAAGAACTAATGCTAATGATCCTGAAACTCTTTATTGAAATCAAAAGGGAAAGAATGCTCCCAAATTTAGTCCTGGAAGCTTGAATTACCCCGATTACAAAACTAAAAAGATCCCAACCAGAAAAAAAAAAAAAGAGAGAGAACAACAAGCCAGCTTTGATGAATATAGGGGCAAAAATCTTCACCAAAATACTGCCAATTAGAATGTAACAAATCATAAAAAAAATCACACATCATGAACAAGTAGGATTCATCCCGGAGATGCAGGGATGTTTTTTAAAAAGCAAGTCAATAAATATAATACATCACATAAACAGAAGTAAGAACAAAAATCACTGAAATGATGCAGAAAAAGCCTTTGACAAAATCCAATGTCCATTCATGGTAAAAACCCTGAAGAAAATAGATATAGAAAGGCCTTATCTCTTTTTTATTTTAAAGAGAATAAAACAAAACAAAACAAATCAGAACAAAGCAGATCAGAACAGAACAATGCAAGCAAAACAGGACTTCAGAATAAGACACCAGGAAATCAACAGTGGCTACCATGATGACTCTTGTTTTCTTCAAAATAGTTGTCCATACCTTCAGTCACAATAAATTCAAACAAAACAAAATAGTATAAAACTAGTCAAAACAAAAGAGTGAAAGCATTATGAGCCTTCGAAACCAGACAGTAGGAAACCAACAATAGTTACCATAATGTCTCTCGTTTTCCTCAAAATAGCTGTCCACACCTTCACACATATTGAAATCAAATAATAGAAAACAGACTAATACCAATCAAAACAAAGAATAAAAGCATTATTGAACTTCAACACAAGATGATATGAAATCAGCAATGTGTATCATAATGTCTCATTTTCTTTAAAGTAGCAGTTCATACCATAACACATAATAAAATCAATTCTTGTAAATTCTGTAAGGAAAAGTTCTAGGCATTTATAAACCTATGCATGTGTATCTATCCTCTCTGTATTAGAGGGAAAAACAAAACAGAACAAAACAAAATACAAGAAAGACAAAAAGCAAAAGAGACAAATAAATAACTATAGCAAAGAACCCAAAAGAATCACAATATAGGCTTTCACAACAAGGTGATAGGAACATAATAAAGGTTGTTATTTTTATTAGTTATCTTCAAAACAGTTACTCAGACTACCACATATAGACTTGCAAAATTGATCTTATTCTGTGAATGTTAACTGTTTTGTTCCAAGAACTAGTAGATTCAGTAGTACAATCATCCCAGCTATCCTAAGTGTATATATATAAATTATATATATATATATTTTCCCATCCTTCTTTTCTCCTTTTCCCTATCTGAGTTATTTTTCCCTTTAGAGCAGTTTCTTACCCTTTCACAATATTTATTGAGGATTTTTTTTTCTTGTTTACTCTTTCAGTTTCTTACACTAGGGAAACATTACAGTATTTTCACCTGTGAGTTTGATTTATTTCACTTATGAGTATGGTCTCAAGTCACATCCATTTACCTATAAAAGCCTCAATGTGATCCTTCTTTATAACTGAGTAACACTCCATTGTATTAAAATACCATATCTTTTTTATCCATCCCTTGATTGATGGGCATTTGGGTTGTTTCCAAGATTTGGCCATTACTAATTGTGCTGCTATAAACATGGGTACACATATATCACTGTGGTATGACGTTTTCAATTCTTCTGGGAATATGCCCAGAAGTGGAATAGCTGGGTCAAATGGGACTTCCAATTCCAGCTTTTTGAGGAACCTCCAGATTGATTTCCACAGTGGTTGTACCAGTCTACACTCGAACCAACATTGCAGGAGAGTTCCTTTTTCCCCACAGTCTCTCCAGTATTTGTTATTGGTGTTTTTCTTGATCCTGGCCATTCTTTCTGGAGTGAGATGGAATCTCAGTGTTGTTTTAATTTGCATTTCTCTAATGACCAATGATGCTGAACATTTTTTCATGTATTTATTTGTCATTTGCATTTCTTCATCTGAGAAGTGTGTATTCATCTCAGATGCCCATTTTTGGATTGGGTCTTTGAATTTTGGGGGTCTGACTTTTTAAAAATTCTTTATATATTCTAGATAGAATTCATGGCTTTTCTTTTCACTCTGTCTAACAGCTTTTAACATTCTATTCTTACGTTGAATTTCTTGAATGTTATTATATGTCTGGGTGTAGCTTTATTTTGGTTATGGTTCATTGGAATTCTATATGCTCCACTTATCTGTATTTCAGTTTCCTTTCTCAAGTTTGGGAAATTTTCTGCTATTAGTTATGTAAATAGTCTTTTGATATCATTTGTGCTGTCACCTTCTTTTTCGTTTACACCTGTCAATCGTATATTTTTTTCTTTGCATCTTCTTGCAACTGTTGAATTGTTATTTCCTGATCCCTTGTTTTTAAAAGATCTTTCCTTTCCTTTTCACTCACTGCAATCTTGTCTTCAAGGTCTGAGTCTATCTTTACATTCATTAAGGTGGTTTTGTCAGTTTTCGATGGAATTTTTGATTTCTTGGATATCTCTTTGAATCTGTTTCATGCTTTCTATTTCTTTCTTAAATTGTTCTATCAAGGTTTCCATCTTTTTGCAGTGCTCCTCAATTTTTTTAACTATGTCATCTTTAGATGTGTTCAGCATTTCTTTTATTATGTTTATCATTTCTTCTTTTACTTGGGAGATTATTTCTGATATGAGTTTCTTTACAACATTATGGAGTTGTTTCTTTACTTTAGTTGCTATCATTTCAGAAGTTTCATGTGTATATCTTACACTTTCTTCTATGTCCATGTCTCCTAGGCTTGTTTGGGATGGGCTGGAGGTTTGAGACTGCCTTTTGTTCTTTCATTTTGTCATTTTCCTGTATTCCCCAGGTTCCTAGTGGCACTCGAAGGCCCCTCAAATGGGGAGAGTTTGCTGAGCAGACCTTCAGTGCACCCCACGTGGCACTCCAAAGCTCCCTGTCTGCTTGAGTTTTCTGGGTGGGACTCTTCCAGGTTCTGAGTGGTGTACCAACGGTGAACAGCTAGGTGGAGTATGCTGTGTAGGCCTTCAACTCATCCCACACAGCACACCAAAGCTCTCTGGCTACTTGTGGTCACTGGTTAGGGTCCTACTCGGTTACAATCGAGGTGCTGAGGTTGCATGGCTAGCTGGGGTTCACTGTGCAGGACTTGAGCTCATGCCACTCAGCATAAGAGGTTCTCCTGCCACTCAGGGTCACTGGGCAGAGCCCAGAGAAGACCCGAGCCACTTTCCAAAGGTCCTGCATGTTTGGGAATGCTGGGCTGGGCCCTACCAGGTTCTGAGCAAGGTGTGGAAGCCGCACTGTAGAAGATGCATCACTAGGTAGATTTCACTGTGTAGGCCTTCAGCATGCACGACTCAATGTTCAGACATTGGCCGGGTACTTGGAATCTGAAGGGTCTTATCTCAGTCTGATAAAAGCATTTTTATTAATTAAGTTTATTGGTACATTTAGGTACATATAATGATCACATTCATTATAGGGAATTTGTGCCTGTACATGATAGAACTTGATTCTTTTTTTTCCATTCCCCTAACCTCATTTTAACTCCCCTTCTCATTTACAAAAGCATTGTTCTCATTTTTCCTTCTTTTATCTTTTTTTTCTTTTCCCTTTCTCCCTTTCCCTCTCCTTCTTCCCTAGTTTCCCTTCACATTTGAACATTTTCTTCCTATTTCACAATATCTATTATACATTTTGGTCCTTATTTACACTTTTGCTTTCTCACATCAGAGAAACAATGTGGTATTTACAAGTGTGTCCAATTTATTTCACTAAAAAGAATGGCCTCAAGATGCAACCATTAGCTAGAAATGTTGCAAGCATATCCTTCTTTATGGCAAAGTAGTATTCCATTGTATAAAAAGCACCTTCCTTATCCATTTATCAGATGATGAGCACTTGACCTGTTTCCAAGGTTTAGCTGTTAGAAACCATGTCACTATAAACACATGTGTGCATATATCACTGTGGTATAATGCTTTTAATTCTTTTGGGAAGATACCAAGAAAAGGAATATCTGGGCCAAATGGAACTGCTAGTCCTAATTTTTTGAGGAACCTCCACACTGATTTCCACAGTGGTTGTCCCAGTCTATACTCCTGCCAAAAGTGGGGAAGCGTTCCTTTTTCCCCACAGCCCTGTCAGCACTTGTTATTGGTGAACTTTTTGATAACAGCCATTCTTTTTGGAGTGAGATGGAATCTCAGTGTTGTTTTAATTTGCATCTCTCAAATGACAAGTGATAATGAACATTCTTTCCATATATCTATTGCCATCCCTACTTCTTCATCTAGGAAGGGTCTACTCTTCTCACATACACATTTTTGGATTCAGTCTTTAAATTTGGGTGGTCTGATTTTTTTAGTTCTTTATATATTTTAGATAACAGTCCTTTGAGAAACAATTGGTAAAGTTTTTTTTTTTTTTTTACCATACTGTGTGTTGTCTCTTCATTCTGTTTGAAGTTTCTTTTGCAGTGCAAAACTTCCTAATAAGATCAGGTGCTACTTGTTGATTTTTTGTGATACTTCCTGTATGTTCAGAGTTTTGTTTATAAAGTCTTTGCCTACACAACTGTCTTCAAAAGTTCTACCTATTCTATCTTCCAGGATACTTAGTGTTTCTATTTTAATATTTTGCTCTTTGATACATTTTCATTTTAGTTTAGTGAATGGTGAAAGATACTGGTCTAGTTTTATTCTTCAGCATGTGGAAAACCAGTTTTTCTGCCATCAGTTATGAAACAGGCTATCTTTTTTCCATTGAAGGTGTTTGGCCACTTTGTCAAAGATAAGGTAGCTGAGTGTGCTTGGAATTGTTCCTCCATTTTTTAATCTGTTCCCTTGATTTTCAGACCTGTTTTTTATTTGTTTTGTTTTGTTGTTTTTTATTTTTGTTATTACCATGCTATTTTTTTATCGCAGTAGCTTGGTAATATAACTTTGAGTCAGGTATTGTGATGTCCCCTGGGTTGTCTTTGTTGCCCAGAATTCCTTTTGCTACTCTTGGTTTCTTCTGGTTTCAAATGAGTTTTATGAGTGTTTTCTCTAATTCTGTGAGATATGTTGTTGGAATTTTGATTGGGATTGCATTAAATCTATAAAAAAATTTTTGAAGTATGGCCATTTTCATGACATTAGTTCTTCCTACTCAAGAGCAAGGGATATTTTTCCATTTTTTGATATCCTCTTTAATCTTCTTTTTCAGAGTATTGTAGTTTTCAATGTAGAGGTCTTTTGCTTCCTCTGATAGACTGATTCCTAGGTACTTCATTTTTTTAGATGCTATTGCAAAAGGTGGTGTTTTCCTAATATCTCTCTCAATGAATTTGTTGTTTGTGTACAGGAAGGCTATTGATTTTTGACTGTTGACTTTGTATCCAGTTATGTCACTGAACTTGGTCATTAAATCTAGATGTTAATAAAAGCATTTATAACAAACCAGTGACCAATATCAAGTCAAATGGGGGAAAAGCTAAACCATTCCCTCCAAAATAAGTAAGCACAAGGATGTCTGCTACAACCACTACTGTTCAATAAAATATTCAAAACATTAGCCTGATCAATCAAGCAAGAGAAATAAATAAAGAGGGCTTGTAAACTTATCTACCTACATCTTCTAGGGTTTGTTTTCCTAAACCTTTTGGTAGAAGTCAAGTTAAATTTTCCTCCTCCTCCTTCTTTCTTCTCCTTCTCATTTCCTTCTCCTCCTCCTCCTCTCCCATTCCCTCCACTTCCTTCTTCTTTTTACATCTCAGCACCTAACACAGTGCCAAATAGATGGTTAAGTGCTCAGTGGATATTTGTTGAAGGAATGCATGAATAAGTAAGTGAATGAATGAATGAATTAATTAATTAATCCCCACGACACCTATTGGAGATTATAGGAATAAAAACTTCAGTAAGGAAATTCATGAAGAAATATTTGTAGCCTATGTTATGCCGAAGTTGTGGTTCTGACTTACAACTCTCCTGATAATGGCTAAGGCTCATTAGAAACTGCTGACAAAATAAATTTCCTTTTCTGTTGTCTTTTCCAAATTTTATTTAGTGGGCTATTCCTCTTTAAAGAAGTGAAGCCCAGTGAATTAGCTTAAAAACAAGATAACAATATGACCACTGTATTTTTTACTTCTAAGGTCAGATACAATAAAGTAGGATAGTTTTTAAATGGGTATAAATTATTGGATCACATTTCATTGTTTTTGAAACTCTGTTTCATTGTATAATTGATACAGCATTACATAACTAAGCCTCATTCATTTTTTTCTGAGTATGCTTTCTTCATTTCTAGACATGACTTGTATGCATTTGGTCTGTTTGACTAATAGTGATCTTTGTAATTAGGGCCAATACATAGGAAAAAGTGATACATTTTCCACTGACCACTGTTATTCTCTAGAGAAGAAAAGTATTGGTTACTGCTTAGACTTGTCCTAGAATTTACGTTTTAGATTGTAACCTTAAATTCTTAAAATACAGCCTTTAAAAAAGATGCTAAGAAAACAGAGCAATATACTTTTTTGGTACTCTAATTTCAAGGACTGAAATTCATAGACACAGCTTCCCTTCAGTTACTCCAACCCTCACCCAATGTCCCCTAAGAAGAAGATCATGGTGGTAACTCAAATGCCAAATTCTTTTAGTTTAATGGTTTTTTGTGTGTTTGTGTGTGTTCTAGATAAATACATTCATATACTTTTATTTGTTTAACGAAACTGAGTACCTACTATATTCCAAGCACTAAAGATATGCGTTAGATAAAACATCAAAAAGCTTGTGATGAAATACTTATTCTCATAGGAATACATTTCTCTAGTAATTACAGATACGTAGTGAGGACTATCCTTAGGTCACCTGAGTTAGTTTCAAGCCTAAATTCCACTCAAGCATCTTCTCTAGAGCTATAGCTCTAGGACCGCTATTAGTATAGTTCTGTTTTTTTTTTTCATTTAAGTGAAGAAAAAACAGAAAAAAAGACATATAAAACAAAGACAACAAGCAAAAGAGACAAACAAACAACTAGAGTAAATACACAACAGTAACATTGCAGGTTTACAAAACCGGATGATAGAAACTTGACAATGGTTGCAATATTGCGTATCGTTATCTTCAAAATGGTTGTTTGTATTAACAGATATGGACATGTAAAATTGATCTAATCATCTGAGTATTAATTGTTCTTTCTCAATAGCGAATACATTCAGCAGTGTGTTCATTTTAGTTATCTTACATATACATATATATAGGTTTATATCTTTTCCTCTTCCCTTTTCTCTTTCCACCTTTTTCCATCCCAATTACTTTTGCTCTTTGAGCTGTTTTTTACCCTTATGTAGTATTTATTATAGATTTTGGATCATATATATTTTTCCATTTCTTACACTAGGGAGACAATACAGTATTTACACATGTGGGTCTGATTTATCTCACTTATGAGTATGGTCTCAAGTCGTGAACATTTACTTACAAAAGTCTCAATGCAATCTTTCTTAATAGCTGAGTAGTACTCCATTGTATAAAATTACCACATCTTTTTTATCCATTCTTTTATTGATGGGCACTTGGGTTGTTTCCAAGATCTGGCTATTACAAATTGGGTTGCTAAAAACACGGGTGGACAGATATCACTGTGGTATGATGTTCTCAATTCTTCTGGGAAAATGCCCAGAAGAGGGATAGCTGGGCTGAATGGGATCTCTAATCCTAGCTTCTTGAGAAATCTCCACACTGACTTCCACAGTGGCTGCAGCAGTCTACACTCCCACCAACAGTGGAGAAGAGTTCCTTTTTCCCCACACCCCTCCAGCATTTGTTGTTGCTTGATTTTTTGATCTTGGCCATTCTTTCTGGGGTGAGATGGAATCTCAGCATTGTTTTAATTTGCATTTCCCAAATGACCATTGATGTTGAACATTTTTTCATATATTTCTTTGCCATTTGTATTTCTTTCTCTGAGAAGTGTGTATTCATCTCAGATGCCCATTTTTGGATTGGGTCCTTGAATTTTAGGGGCCTGATTTCTTTTAATTCTTTATATGTTTTAGATAGAAGTCCTTTGTCT
>RJWM01012649.1:0-55857 GCA_004363535.1 Dasyprocta punctata
TGCGCAGCAGCTTTAGCGAGACACAGAGATCGCGGCGGAGGGGGGAGGGGAGAGGGAGGGGCGAAGGGGGACTGGGCGCTGGGGGCGGGGCACGGGAGCCCCTGCGCCGCGCGTGCGCACTGGCCGGCGGGGCCCTGGGAGGCGCATGAGCGGCGACGAGTTTGTGCCACGGCTCCACCGGAAGCGCGGCGCTCCCGCGGGCCTAGGCGTCTAGCGGCCGTTCCCGCTGCAGTCCTGCTGCCCGATTTGCGACGCGACCCCCGGCCCTCGGTCCCAGCTCCCCGGCGAGACCCGAAGCCTCGGCTCGCGGCTCCCAGACCTTTCGCGGAGCCCCCGAGCGCCGCCGCGTCCCTCGCGCTGCGCCCCCTGGCGGACGGCGGGCGCTCTGTTCCCCGGGCGCCCCACGCTCTGCAAAGGGCCCCCCCCACCTCTGGATCCGGGCCCTGAGAGCTTTTTCTTACACCGACGGAGTGTCCAGGAGTTCGATTCTGACACTAACTCGGGGGCCAAGTGGGACCCCACTGTCCAAGTGGGGTCCCTTGAGGTCCTGCTCCCCAGTTCTCTCGAAGGACCTGGTGCTCCTGGGCAGTTACTTGTTATTACCAGAGTGATGCAGATTGGACAACTGGGGCTCTGGGGCCGCTCTCCTCCACTTGCCGGAACCTGGGCAAACCCCCCCCCCCGCCCTAAGGCCTACTACCTAGATAAGGAAAACCAAGACCCCAGTGCCCAGCTGACATCCCATGTGCCGGGCCTACTGGCAGGAACAGTAACCTTCCCTGGGAGTTTATGGCCAGGTGGTGGGAACGGACTGCATCTTACAGGGCCAATCAGAAGGGAGCATTGCGGGAAAGGACATGCGCAGTAAACACGGCTGACCGGGTCAGGGTGAAACTCCCAGGCTGCTAGATGTTCAAAGCGCGGAGTTCGTGTTCTCTAAAACAGGAATGTGTTCTAGGAACAACGGAGGTTAAGAGTAGGAAGAATTTATTGAAAGAAAGCTTCTGTCTGAGAGGGACAGAAGGGGGCCGTAAAGTGGGTGGCCCACCCACCCCGCTTCTAAAGGGTGTTTATTGGGCAAAGTCAGGAGGTGATGTGGGATTAAGGTGGGACAGAACTGTAATCAATCAGTAAGATTACAAGTATAGTCACTTAGGTAATATTGGTCCAATGGCAGGCGAATCATAGGGTGGCCGTGAGGCGGGACAAATGTGTGGTCAACCAATAAGTATACAAGTAGAGTCGCTAGGGTAATATTGATTAAAGGGGGATCGAATGGGGAAACAACTACTTAGCAAGTATATGAGGGCAGACAAGAACTTTGCTGGAAGGGGTGCATGTAAGGAGGCTTAGTCCCCACCCCAAGGTGATTGGTGCCCACTTAGAATATCAATCACGCTGTTCATCCCTAGGGGAAGAATATGGGTGAGCAGTTCTTCTTTTTCTTGAAGCCTGGTCTTCAGTGAATGCGCCTCCAGCCACAGGTGTCTTCTGCATTGACCTCCTGAGGGCTCAGCCCTGTCTGACTGCCTATAGTATTTCTGCCTAACTTAGCTGTCTGTAATAACCGGAGTCAGCACCCTGTCAATCACATTGTCGGTCAGGCTCTGAAAGACCCATGGAAGTCGCCAGAGACCCAAACACACGATTTTAAATTCTTCAGCCTAGCGCCTTTATCGCTGGTGGTCACACAGGAGGAGCTAGAAACCCAACTTGACCCCCATCACCCAGGGTAGCAGAAATATTACACAGAGAGGACTCAAGAACAGACCAAGGGAGGAGGTGATGGGGTGACCAGCCAGGAAGCTCCTTGAACCCCATGGTGAAGGGTTTTTGGGGGGTTTTACTACATAGGCATGATAACGTGACCTTTGGCACTCATGGTCAACCTCAGCCCTTCTTCCTTTGTGAGAATGCCTCAGCTGATTTTGTAGCTACCAGGCCTAGCCTGCATCTGTCCAGAAGCCAGGCAGTCTACACAGCAGGAACTTGTGCATGGATGATGGTGTCATGACCAAGGGCAGACGCTCCTCTCACTCAGGAAACCCCCAGGGTTTGGAGAGCTTTGTGCTTGGAGTTTGGGTCAGACCCCAAATACTGCGTATCTTTTGTTCCATACCACACACCCTAAAATCCATAACTCGGGCTAGTTCTGAGAAAACCATCAAACAAATCCAAGTAGAAGAACATTCTCCAAAATAGCTGGCCAGCCTAAAAACTGTCAGATCTTCCAGAACAGAGCCTGAGAAACTCCCACCGCCAGGGGAAGGTGAAGAGACAGGACAGTCAAACTGCTGTGGGTTCCGGGCCAGTGACCTGGGGAAGAAAAGGAGAGGACATGGCCAAGGATATAGCTCAGCGGCACAGTGCCTGCCTGGCAAAAGTGAGGTCCTGAGTTCAATGCCTGGTGCCAAAAGAGAAAAAACAGAGGGCATCTAAGTGAGAGCTGTGTTGTGACATAAGTATAAACCATGTATCAATAATGTAAAGTACCATTATGGGCTTATTAATTGTAACAAGTGGATCATTCTAATGGCAGGTATAAGGAAAAGCAAACTGGTATATTGGAACACTCTTCACTCTTTTGCAAATGTCTTGTGTATCTACCTAAAACTATCCCAAAAACAAAGTTTACTTTTTTGGCACCAGTACTGGGATTGAACCCAGGCCCTTGGACTTGCTAGGCAGGCATTGCACCAGAGCTTACCCCCAGCTCTTTTTAAATCTTATCTTGACATAGGGTCTTACTAAATTTTTAAATTGCTCAAGTTGGGCTCAAGTTTGTGATCCTTCTACCTTAGCCTCTCAGACTACTGGAATTATTGGCATGCGCCGCCATGCCCAGCTAGTTCTCAAAATGATACCAACTGCAATAAAAAAAATCCAGGGTAGACATAACCAGAGAAACTCCAAAACAACCACAAGAAGAAAAGGGCATCAAGGGCAGGGCCGGAGACACAGAGCTTCCGGGCCAGCTCAGGCCCATCCCCAATCCCCCACAGTGGCAGCTTAACTGCTGGGCACCAGGGAGGTCGGGGACAGAGCAAGCGGAAGTGTCCAGCCTCACCCTTCCTGCGGATAGGCAGCCCTGACCCCTGGCCCAGCTGGCTGTGGATAGCAGCTGGCAGGACTGATAAATATCAGGGACTGGGCAGGCTGATTTCTAAATCAGGGATGACTCACAATGACCCCAGGATTGTTCCCTACCTAGGAAGAGCAGGGAAATCTGAAGGCCCGAGCTAAGAGTTAAATTGCGTGCTCCTGAAAAAGGTGATACATATTAATCCCGAGCCCAAGTAGCTCAGAATGTGTCCTTTCTGGGAAATAGGACCAATTTGGTTGTCTTTAGCTAAAATGAGGTCGCGCTAATCCACTGTGACTGCTGATTTCGCAAGAAGACGGCCCTGTGAAAAGACAGAGAGGGCTGCCTGGTGACCAAGGCTGAGATGGCAGTATGCACCAAAGCACAGAATTAGGAAGAATCCAGAAAGGAGTCCCCTCAGGGTTCAGAGGGGCCTCAGACTGTCAACATCTCGGTCTCAGGCTTCAAGCCTCCAGAACTAGGAGACAACTATATTGTGTGTTTTTAAGTCACCTGTTTCATAACACTTTGCTACAGATGTAGACTAACACAGTCTTATTAAAGTGTTCCTCTGGGACTAATGAAGATACTGTCTACTGGAGACTTTGTGTTTTGAAACAGGGTCTCCCTATGCAGTTCAGACTGTCCTGGAACTCACTTTGTGTAGCCCAGGCTGGCCTGGAACTCACAGTAATCCTCCTGCCTCAGCCTCCCTGATGCTGGGACTATGAGCATGGCCACCATGTATGCTGTTTTATTTTTGAGCCACTTGATCACATGATCTGCCAATAGAATGAAATTAAAAATGAATAAGGAGAGCATCCAGAAAGTAGGTTTTCAAAAGTGAACGACAAATTGGGTATCTGGACTGCGGAGGCGAGAAGTCAGGGATTGATCGGGACAGCTATTTCAGACCAGCTCAGCACAGGAAAAATCATCTGGCAGCGATGTGGACTTGTGGTCTAGATCACAGAGAAGAGAGATCCAGATGGGAAGGCTGTGCCCTAGCCAGGCAGAAACATCGAGGCTGGTGCCAACGCTGATATTGTGTGCAGGGTCTCTGGGGCTTCTCTCCAGCACCTTGGGGTCCCGAACAAAGAGCTGGACAGGACACCCAGAAAAGCTAGCGAGGGTGTCCATTTATTCAAGGTGGAAAAGAAACGCACTCTTTAGGGTGAGAAGAGACCAATCAAAGGGCTCCTGGTGCCCCAGGATAAGGGTAAGGTGTCTTTGTTATCCAGAATTACCGGATCATCTCCTGCTCATGCAAATAAGGCATCCTGACAGTTGGCCTATCACTCACTGGGCCTCACGCCAGGTGTAAACTGTCCTATGGGAAAGCTAGCTTGTCTCCCTGCTGTATCTAAATGAAGGATCCGGAACAGTGTCTTTTGATTGGCTGTGCCCGTATGCAAATGAAGGATTGAAAAGAGCATCTCCTGATTGGTCCTCTGAGCAGCCCCACATTCAAATGAAGGATTGAAAATCACGCTTTTCCGATTGGTTCTTTTACAGTGATGATGTCACTGGGCTGCCAGTATCTCTCCTTGCATGTGCTACCTTGCAATCTCGCCTTAGAATCATCTTTTTTTTTAATTAAAAAAAAAAAAAAAAAAAGACCAGCCGAAATTCCTCCCATCAAGTGTCGCTTAGATAACTGGTCTTAGTCTTAGAAATAATCTTGCCCTGCACGTATGTCTGCTCTGCTTGGTTTCAAATAAAATACTGCTTGCGGCTGCTTGCATTTTAGACCTTTGTGCTGATCTGGAATTGGAATTTAGCATCACAATGTCTATGTCAGCTTCCTTCCTGTTAGGCTAGCTGAGTTGATTTCTCCTCCATGTCTCTGTTAGCCAGGTTTGCATTTCTGCGACCCGAGAAAAACAACCACAAAATGGGAAGGGTCGTTTGACTCACGGCTAAGGAGGTTTCAGTCCATGCTCCACAGGTGGCATGGCTCTTGGGCCCATGGTGGGGCAGAGGCATCATGGTAGAGGCCATGGCAGAGAAAGCTGCTCGTGTCCTGGCAGCCAGGAAGCAGAGAAATCAGGGAGAGAGCTGGTGAGGGTGGGTCCAGCTGGGTGTGTGGTGCAGGCTTGGAATCTCAGCACTCCTCAAGAGACTGAGGCAGGAGGATCGCCACCCATGAGTTTGAGGCCAGTCTGGGCTATATTCTGAGTTCAAGGCCAGCCTGGACTACAAAACAAGACCCTGTCTCAGCACTCGGGAGGCTGAGGTAGGAGGAGAGTTGTGAGTTTGAGGCCAGCTTGGGCTACAACGCGAGCACAAGGCCTGTCTGAGCTACATAGTGCGACCCTGCCTCAAAAAACTGGGGCCGGGAGTTTGGTTTAGCGGCTGAAGCGCCTGTCTGGCAGGCGCGAGGTTGTGAGTTTGATCCCTGGTGCCGCAAAATAATAATAATAATAATAATAATAATAAAACCCTCTCTCAAAAAACAAGCAAAAAAACAAAAACCAGGATGGGGCCAGGGGTGACACAGTCCCCAAAGCCATTCTCCTGTCACTGCTCAACACCTTCCAATTCTGACCTCATCAAGGGGTTGATCCACAGATGAAGAGCCTGGTAATCCGGTCACCTTCCACAGCCCCCCCCCACACACACACCTGAGGCTTTTGGGCGAAGTTAGGGAGCTAAACCATAGCAATACCGGCGTGTGAAAATGCAGCTTTTTGAAGTTCTTTCCTAATTACAACACCTAATGCCATTTTCCGTTCCGTTCAGTGAAAACTTTTGTTTCTTGCAAGGGTTTGAACGTGCTGCCCCGAGTTCCTGGGTTGGAGACTTAATCCCTGAATTCCTATGCGGATGGTGTTTGGAGGTAATGAGGATGAGGTGAGGTCATCAGGGTGGTGGCCTCAGGATGTAGCTGGTGGCTTTGGAAGAAGAAGAAGTGACGCCAGGTGTGACGGTGTATGCCTGTAATGCTTGCACTGTGGGGGGCAGAGGCAGGAGGATCACAAAAATTTGAGCTCGGCCTCTGCAACTTAGCAAGATCCTGTCTCAAAAAAGACAAAAGGAGGAGCGGCTAGGGATGTAGCTCAGCATAAACGCCCTGAGTTCAATCCCCAACACAATCAAAAAGAAGAGGAGGAGGAAGAGGAGAAGAGACCTGCACTGACATATGCTTGTTCTGTCTGGCCGTATGACGCCCTTTGCTTTGCTATGTTGTGGCAAGAAGGTCCTAAGTACCATGTCCCCCTGGAAATAAGACCTAGCCAGAAAATAACCAGCCTTGAAAACTAGAGACCAAAAATGCCAGCCCCAGTCAGCATGACCTTGCCTGACCTGTGTCACTTCCCTCTCGCTCGGCGGCTGCTCTGTAATGCAGGTAAGGCTAGGACAGGCTGACCGGGGTGGCATTTGTGTGTGTGTGTGTGTGTGTGTGTGTGTGTGTGTATACCAGGAATCGAACTCAGGACCTCAGACTTGCGAGGCAGGCGCTGTGCCACTGAGCTATATCCCCAGCCCAGGAGTGGCATTTTTGATCTCTAGTTTTCAAGGCTGATTATTTTCCAAATAGGTCTTATTTGAGGGGAAAGAAGGTAGGTGCTGGTGAGATGTTTTTGGACTTTTAAACCACCCTAACCACATGCTAAATAAACCTCTATTCTTTATAAATCACCTAGCTCCAGGTATTTTGTTATAGTAATGAAAAACAAAGATAGTTCTTTGTATGGTAAATATTCCAATTTAAGTTAATAAAAATATATATGGCTTGGCATGGTGGTTCACAGCTGTAATCCCAACTTCTTGGGAGGATGAAACAAGAGAATCATTTGAGCCCAGAAGGTCAGCACCAGCCTGGACAACATAGCGAGACACTGTGTCAAAAATGAATAAACAAATATAAATAAGCATAAGGAACCGGGGATATGGCTCTGCGGTAAAGCACTTGCTTATCACGTGTGAGACCCTGGGTTTGATCCCCAGCCCCACACAAAAAATTAAAAACTGGTTGCTGCTATCATGGTTTCTTTGTTTTGTTAAGGGGCTTCCTTGGGGTTTTTGGAACAATAACTGCAGTCATCAGGGTTAAGGAAAGCATGGACAACTTATATTGATGTATGCAAGGACCAGAAAGAAGTTTCCTTGCATCCTAGACAGGGTAACCATCCTTGTGAGCTGACTCCAGGGTGCTGCTGTGCTTCCTGTTTCCATGCCAGCACACTGAGCATGCTCAGAAAGAAGGCTTGTCACTGCCTCCTGGGATTTAGCGCTTGGCCCAGGGCTGCTATTTTTTTTTTTTTTTTTTGAACTATTACACCTTTGGATTTTATTAAAACAATTACTTAAATTACAACCATCTCTCAGAATAGAAAATAACATTCCAGGGTTTGGCAAGGCAGGAGGTGTGACTCAGGCCCTGAAGGAAGCAGTGTTGTTTGACATCTTGGTGTCGGGTTGTTTTGTTTTGTTTTGTTTTGTTGTTTTTTTGGTCTTTTTTGAGACAGAGTCTCACCGTGCAGTTCAGGCCGGCCTTGAGCTCACTGCATAGCCCGGGCTGATCTCGAACTTGCAAGGATCCTCCTGCCTGAGCCTCCCGAGTGCTGGGATTACAGGCGTGTACCACCACGCCTGGCTTTGCGTGACATCTTTGAAAACGGCTGGCACATCCCGAGGAGCTGCCAAAGGCTATCATGGTCACAGGGCAACGGGCAGAGGCTGCCACTGCCAGGGCCTGCAAGGCCCGGCCCTGGTCCTGAGGAGCTCTGAGTCCCTGGCGCCGGTCGTCAGCCTCTGGGCTTGTGAGAAGGAAAGGGAGAGGGAGAAACCTGTCTCCGGCTGACAGAGGACAGTGGCGCGGGAGTGTTACACAGTGCCCTGGGCGCTGTCTAGCAGGGTCGGCGGGGACGTGAGCACCGAGTGGTGACCGCGGCTCAGGACGGCTGCAGCCCGGAGCACGGCCTCGCGGGGAGACGGGCCTGGGCGATCGGTGAGCTGCTGACCGGGGCCAGCACCGCGGGGCTCTGCCCAGGCGCAGCCGGAAGCACTCTGACGACGGGAGTGGGGCCAGGGCCCCCTCTCCGGGGGCTTCAGAGGCTTCCGCGGCTGCTGTGCCCTGAAAACGCCTCCGGGGAGAGCAGTGACCTCGGCTGGACACCAGCACCCGCTCTCATGCTTTCTCGTTCCTCACCCGTGTCTTCTCCCCGCGGGGACAGCTGGGCACCCCGGGCTGCGCAGCTCCTGCCCCCCGCCCACCTGCCTGCCTGCCCCGGGGCCCCAGGTGCTCCAGTCACAGCTCACATGCGGAACAGCCAGCTCCCAGACGTCGGCTAAATTAAAAGAGGAGGCCAGCCTCACTTTTGTAAACCACCATCATGCTCTTGTGCCCCACAGTCACCGTGATGGCCCAGGCGTTTATCAACTACTACCCTGAAAAAAAATCACAAAATAAAAGCATACGTATGCTGATTCTGATGTTACGTGCCTATAATATCAGCACTCTGGGAGGCTGAGGCAGGAGGATCACAAGTTTGAGCCCAGCCTGGGCAACTTAGCAATTTCATGAGACCCTGTCTCTAAATAAAACCGTGTTTCTCTCAAAATCAGACATAACCAGAAAACAAGCAATGGCTGTTACCATGGTGACGGCCAGTGTCCTGCAGAGGATTATAGCTGCTCTCTGGCTGGTGGCTACCCTGTAGGGCAGAGCAAGCAAGGATAGGCTGACTGCGGCTGGCATGTTTTGAACTCGAGTTTTCAAGGTCAATTATTTTCCAGTTCAGCCTTATTTTCCCAGAAAACACAGAATGTATAAAGAGGGTGGAGCAGGGGATGTAGTTCAGGATGAAGACCCCGAAATCAATCCCCAGTACCAAAAAAAAAAAAGAAAAGAAAAAAGCATGCTTGTTCCAGAAGTATTTTCAATGAAATATCCTCACTGGCCCTGGAGCACTGTAATTATTTCATTCGTATAATATTCTTTTGGGGGGTATCAGGAATCGAATTCAGGACCTTGAGTTTACCAGGCAGGCTCCATTCATATAATATTCACTGACAGAGCTGGGCGTGGTGGCTCACGCCTTTAATCCCAGCACTCAGGAGGCTGAGGTAGGAGGAGCGTTGTGAGTTCGAGGCCGGCTTGGGCTACAACGCGAGCGCAAGGCTGGCCTGAGCTACATAGTGCGACCCTGTCTCAAAAACTAGGGCTGGGAGTTTGGCTCAGTGGCTTAAGCACCTGCCTGGCAGGTGCAAAGTTGTGAGTTCGATCCTTGGTGCCGCAAAAAAAAAAAAAAAAAAAGAGAAAAAGAAAAAAAAAATTTATTGACAGTATTTCATTCATCCAGCGAATATTTGTTGTGCATCTATTACGAGACGTGGCAGAGCAGAGATGCACAGTAGCGCCTTGGCATCTGTTCTTCTTCACAGTTTCCAGCTTGGCTCAGGCTGCTGCAGGGTCATCCTGCTCCTCCAGCCTCTCTTCTCATGAAGTGCGGCCATGCAGTCACAACACGAAGTGAGCAGAGTGGGGGTGTGCAGCACAGGGGGGGCTTGTCCCAAAGGAGAGAGCACTACAGGCAAAGTGTGTGTGTCCCACCCAGGTTCATAGGTGCAGTCCTACCCCGCAGTGTGTGGAGGTGATTAGTTCATGAGGGTGGGGCCCTCGAAGCTGGGGTTAGCGCCCATAGAGAAGAGGGCCAGGGTGTGTGTACCTTTCAGGCTGTCACCGCCTGCTGTGAACTCCAGGGCAGGTTCTACCAGCCCTGGGATCCGCCAGCACCTCCAGCCCCCAGGCCATGGGAAGCAGCTCTCTGCTCCCGACAGCTCACCCGGTGTGTGGCAGTTTGTGACCGAAGCCCAGAGCTAGGACAGACACGGGACATTGCTTCTCCCTCCACCTGCTTCTCAGAACAGGGCGGTGGCGATGGGCCTCCCAGCCCAAGGATGGTGGCTGCTGCTGGGAAGGTGGCGTAGCCAGGCTGACGGAGGTTGCATGACCCGTGCTGGGCTGAGCCACCCCAACTGCAGGACCCCCAACCCCAGACCCAGCAGGGAACTCTGTCCTGGTATATCCCTGTGATTTGGGGTCTCTTAAACAGACTCAACCTCCCTCCGCAGAGATGCACAGATACTGTTCTGCGTGCCTGGAACACGACACGGCCAGCAGGGGTCCGCTCTACGTGGGAAGATGAACACTTTACGCAGAAACACCGTGTGTCCGTTTAAACGAGGATTTGTTGAGCATCTGTTTGGTCAGACACTGCGCTGGCCGCATAAAGCCACGGGGGACAGGAAGCCCTGGGCACGCACAAGCGAGGCCATTATCCCGTGAGGGGTGGGCAGTGGGCCGGACATGTCCACTCACCATGACTTCAAAAGTTAGAAGGAAATTCATGCACACTTTGAGGAGACATAAACGCCTGGCTCACCACTGCTTTGTTACTCCTCACGGTCTCCATGCTGCCCAGAGCCAGGAAAACGTGCACACGGTGGGATGGAAAAATGTAGGGAAGCCGGGCGTGGTGGCGCACGCCTTTAATCCCGGCACTCGAGAGGCTGAGGTAGGCGGAGCGTTGTGAGTTCAAGGCCGGCTTGGGCTACAACGCGAGCGCAAGGCTGGCCTGAGCTACATAGTGCGACCCTGCCTCAAAAAAAAAAACTAGGGCTGGGAGTTTTTGGCTCAGTGGCTTAATCGCCTGCCCTGGCAGGTGTGAGGTTGTGAGTTCGATCCCCGGTGCCGCAAAAAAAAAAAAGAAAGAAAGAAAAAGAAAAAAAAAAGAAAAATATAGGGAATGTTTAAAAAAAATTTTTTTTAATTACAGTAAAAGAGACATTGCCATGAATCCCCCTCAAAATTCTCCTCCTTTCTTTGAAGATACTCATCCCATCATCCTGGCCACTTCCTGCAGCGGCCCTGGGGTCCTCTTTCCTGAGTGTCTTTCACTGTGCTGTCCTGGCTGCCCTGATGTCCTGAATGGATTAAAAACATTTTCCAGGGCCAGGAGTTTGGCTCAGTGGCTTAAGTGCCTGTCTGGCAGGCGTGCAGTTGTGAGTTTGATCCCTGGTGCAGCAAAGAAAAAAAAAAAAAGTAAAAACATTTTCGTGTCATGGTCATTTTGACTTTGGGGAAGAGCTGGAAGTCGCACAGGGCCAGACCTGGTGACCAAGATGGACGAGGACACAGCGTCATGTTTTTACGAGCTGCCTTTCTGTCGGATGGCGCTTGGCGGCAGCAGTCACCATATTTTTGGTCACACCTTGTAAAGACACTCAAGAAAGAGGGCTCCAGAGCCGCTTCAAAAGGTGGCACGAATGATAGGATAAGTGTGTTCAAAGTGAGGGGGAGGAATTTTTGTTTTTGTTTTGTTCTTGTTTCTTTGAGACAGAGTCTCACTGTGTAGCCCAGGCTGGCCTCAAACTCACAGCAACTTTCCTGCCTCGGCCTCTTGAGTGCTGGGATTACAGGCATGCACCACCATGCCCAGGTTGAATTTCAGTAACTAGAATAAAAGCAGAAATTCAGCGGGACCGGGAGCCCCAGTCTCCATGCAGGAGCGATCAGAATGAGTTAGGATGTTGTCCACCGCCCCATGATGAAGAGCAAGGAGACCCCAGAGAGGGGGAGCCGCCTCTGCTGTGAGTTGTGCGTTCTGTGGGGCCACACCAGTTAGGTCTGCTAGGTGTGTCCCCAGCTACAATTCACTCGCCACGTAGCCCCTTAGAAAGCCCATGTAGCCGGGTGTGGTAGCACACACCTGTAATCCCAGCTTTCTGGGAGGCTGAGCCAGGAGGATCTCAATTTAGTGACTTAGCTGGGCAACTTAGTGACCTAGTGAGACTCTGCCTCAGAATTAAACAGAGGGGAGGTGGCGGAGATGAAGCTCAGAGCCAGCAGACAGGGAGGGCCCCCCTCTGCTTCCCGAAAGGCACCTCTGCAGTTCGCTCTTCCGAGGGGAGCGGCAGCCGCTCACTAGGCACAGAACAGGAAGAGCAGAGTGGGGCCAACTCCCGAGCCCGCTTCAGAGGCCTTCAGCCCACCCTGAGGACGGAGCCTCCGTGGTCGCATCACGCTGGAAAGGTCCAGTCCGATGGCAGCATGAGTGCTGGGGGTGACAAACCCCACAGATTACAGCCTGCTCTCAACCCAGAACCCAGAACCCAGAACCCAGAACCCAGAACCCAGAACCCAGAACCATCCTCCTCAACACCCCCACTCTCACCGCGTCTGCAAAGACCCTTTCCCAGCTCCTGGCGCGTCCACTGGCTTCTGGGCCCAGTACCATGAATACGTACAGCAATAAAAATTACACTAAAAAGTGCCGGGCGTGGTGGCGCACGCCTTTAATCCCAGCACTCGGGAGGCTGAGGTAGGAGGAGCATTTTGAGTTCGAGGCCGGCTTGAGCTACAATGTGAGCGCAAGGCCGGCCTGAGCTACATAGTGCGACCCTGCCTCAAAAAACCAGGGCTGGGAGTTTGGCTCAATGGCTTAAGCATCCATCTGGCAGGTGCGAGGTTGTGAGTTCAATCCCCAGTGCCGAAAAAAAAAAAAAAAAAAAACACTAAAAACAATAGTGTGTTGAATATACAGTATGTTAAGTGGTCCGTGTGCGCCCAGTCCGCAGCCTGGGCTGGGGTGAAGTGACCACGAGTTCCGAGAGGACGAGAGTGGAGGGGACACCAGGAGGCCCTGGAGCCCCGGCTTGGTCCTGACTCTCACCCTGGAGAAGTGGAGATGGCTCCGGCTTCCAGTCCAGGTTTTTTTTTTTTGTTTTTTTTTTGCGGCACTGGGGATTGAACTCACAACCTCGCACCTGCCAGGGCAAGTGCTGAAGCCACTGAGACAAACTCCCAGCCCTGGTTTTTTGAGGTAGGGTCGCACTGTGTAGCTCAGGCGGGCCTTGCGCTCATGTTGTAGCCCAAGCCGGCCTCGAACTCACAACGCTCCGCCTACCTCAGCCTCCCAAGTGCTGGGATTAAAGGCGTGTGCCACCACGCCCGGCCAGCCCAGGTTTTCACACGGTTAAAAGTTTTTGTCTTTTTTTTTGTTGTTGTTGTTATTTTGTCTTTTTAAGACAGGGTCTCGCTATGCAGTTCAGGTTGGCCTTGAGCTCACTTTGTAGCCCAGGCTGGTCTGGAATTTGTAACAATCCTCCTGCCTCAGCCTCCTGAGTGTTGGGATTACAGGCCTGCACCACCACGTCCAGTTCTGTTTCGTTTTGTTTTGTTTTTGCTTTTGTTTTTCTGTCTTTTTCTCACACGGTTAAGTGAGGGACACTGAGGTCCCAGAGAGAAGCACAGGTAGGAAACATCCACTCCTCAGTCACACCGTGAACACACATTGCATGTTAAAATTATTTTCACCCCTACAATGGATTTGAAAAAAAAATACATATATATATATATATATATATATATATATATATATGTATGTATTTTTTTTTTCACCCTGGCATGGCGGCACAGGCCTGTCCCTAATCCCAGCATGCAAGAGGCTGAGGCAGGAGGATCACCATGAGTTCGAGGCCAACCTGCACTACTTCAGGAGACCCTGCCTCCAAAAAATAAATTTTTTTCCTTTCAAAAGTTAACTCAGAGCGCTCGGGAGGCTGAGGTAGGAGGAGCGTTGTGAGTTCAAGGCCGGCCGGCTTGGGCTACAACGAGAGCACAAGACCAGCCTGAGCTACATAGTGCGACCCTGCCTAAAAAAACTAGGGCAGGGAGTTTGGCTCAGTGGCTTAGGCACCTGTCTGGCAGTGTGAGTTTGTGAGTTTGATCCCCGGTGCCACGCAAAAAAAAAAAAAAAAAAAAAAAAAAACAGTTAACTCAGGTCTTAAAGTGAAAATTCAGAAACAAATACATTTTATCTAGCAATTCTGAGTGTGAACCCCAGTAATCGAAAGCGGGTAATCACATGAATGTTGTGCTAAAGGCTGGCACTCAGGAAAGAGGAGCCACAGCCCCGGCCTCCTGCAGGCCCTGCCCTGGGCATGGAGGAGGAGGGGGTGCTGCTGAGGGCCCCGGACAATCTGAGTGCACAGCCGCTGTCCAAGCTATACTGACCCTAGGTGTAAAAATGGACATTTTCCCCGGCTCTTTGGGAAGGTCTTCCTTCCTTTTGTGGTGTTTGTTTGTTTATTTGTTTGTTTGTTAAAACAGGGTCTTGCTGTGTAGTCCAGGCTGGCCTCCAACCCACAGGAATCCTCCTGCCTTAGCCTCCTGAGTGTTGGGATTACAGGTATTCAGCACCATGCCTGGCTGGGTCTTCATTTCTGAGGGCCCCACTATCATGCAGGTTACATAAATCTGCTATGCTTTTCTACTTTTTTTTTTTTTTTTTTTTTTAATCTTCTTGGTTTGTTGAGACTGGGTCTTGCTACATAGTCCAGGCTGCTCTTGAATTTAAACCAAGGCTCCTGCCTCGGCCTCTCTAAGTGCTGGGAGTACAGCTGTGAAACGCCACACCAGGCCTAAATTTTAATTTTGCAAAATGAAGAGTTAGGTGGGAGGGAGATGGATAGTAGCTATGGTAACATAATGATGTTAGTGTACTTAGTGGCCCCGAGGTGTGCATTTAAAATGGTTAGGATAGCGAATTTTACTTATATGCATTTTATTACAATCTTCATTCAAAAAATTTTTATTTATTTTTGAGACAGTCTCACTGTGTAGTTCAGGCTGGCCTCAAACTCACTGTGGAGCCCAGGCTGGCCTGGAACTCTCAAGGGGCAAGCCTCCTGCCTCAGCCCCCCCAAACGCTGGGATTACACGTGTGTGCTACCATGCCCGGTTTAAACAAACAAAAAAATTCGAAACTAAAAGAGATACATTTCATTCCGATGGAACAAATACACCTCTGGTTTTAAATTTCAAAAAAGGTTCTTAGGAACTGGGAATGTAGCTCAGTGGCACTATTTTTTTTTTTTTTTTTTTTTGGTACCGGGAATTGAACTCACGACCTTGTGTTTGCCAGGCAGGCGCTTGCGCCACTGAGCTGTATCCCCGGCCCCAATAATAATAATTTTGAAAATAACAACATGGAGAGCAGTAATTTCTGGAGCTCCTGAAACAGCTTCCCGAGTGGCGCAGCCCTTGGTGGAGGGGGTAACAGGAAATGCAGGCCGGCTACACAGGAGGAGAGGAAATTATGGTTTCCCCAGTCCTGGTCCACGCTGTTTATGTAAAAATATCCAGCCCTGGAGATGTTTTGACTTTTGGCATCCTCCTCCTGGAGTCCGGAAGCCCTCGGGGCGAGCACCTTTACACGCTTGGCCTCCGAGCAGCCGCCGGCGCCGTAGGAAAACGCATTTTCAATTAAAGACGACACAGCCAGAGGTCGAATGCGGCTTTCCTGACCTCACCACCGGGCGGGGACCGGCGTGTAAGGCAGCGCCGCCGCCGCCGCCGGGAGTGAGGAGCCCAGACGGCTCTCCTTCCCGCAGGGCTCCTCCCGGCTCTGCTCAGCGCCTAGGAAGTCACCGCACCGGGGAAACGCAAGCCCGCCCCGCTCCCCGCCAGGGCCTGGCTTTCCCTGCACTTCCTTGGCTTTGGTTCGTCCACTAGGCAAGCAGCTCTTCCCGAGGTCGCCCCAGGAAGGTATCGTTGTTTGTTTGTTTGTTTGTCGTTGTTGTTGTTGTTTTTCAGAGCGGGATGGAACCCAGGTCTTCATTGTTGGCCAGCTTTGTTGCTTTACCACCCATCTACACCTCCAGGCCTTTTAAAAATTGTTTGAGAGATGTTATCACTAAATTGTCCATGCTAGCCGTGTGTGTGTGTGTGTGTGTGTGTGTGTGTGTGTGTGACTGGCATGTGCCACCACCCCTGGCTCACCCAACCTTTTTTTACTTTTTGAGACCAGCTCAGTAAATTGACCAGATTGGCTTTGAACTTGCACCCTCCTGACTCAGCTTCCCAAGTGGCTGGGATTAGGCCAAAGTGAAAGTTCTTCAGCGACATGATACATATTATAAAATTTTCTCAGAAAGCTACCCTGATTCTATGGCCACCAGCCCCCTGGAAGTTACCCATGTTAAAGCACCCACACCCTGCTGCCCAGTTCTTTAAAAAAAAAAAATCTCTTCCTCATGGCAGATTAAATATGGGACCTCAATGAGGCTACTCGCTCATTACACCCGAAGTCTTTTTAATCATTTGTATAAAATTACTGTTAAATCCCCGTCTTCACTGCTTGTCTTTAGTTAGGATCAATTACTATCAAAATCTTTTTAAAATGGGGAAACATTTTAATCCCTCAAATCTTCGATTTTTAAAAATCCATTAATTTGCTGGGTGGGAGAGTGTATACCAGTAATCCCAGCACTGGGGAGGCGGAGGCAAGAGGATCTCCATGAGTTTTAGGCCAGAATGGGCCACGTAGCGAATTCAGTCTAGATTGAATTACATAGTGAGACTCTCCAAAAAACAAACAACCAAATAAACTAACACAATCTACTAATTTAAATCATACAAATAATTTCCACACCGCGGGTATAGCTCAGCGGCACAGCGCCTGCCTGGCAAGCGCAAGGTTGTGACTTTAATTCCCGGTACAAAAAAAAAAAAAAAAAAAAAAAAAGAAAGAAAGAAAAAAAAAAAAGAAAAAAAAGAAAAATCCGGTTCTTAAATACAGCGCCGCCTTTGGCGTCCTGAGAGGTAGGTACTTGTCGCACAGTCTCCCGCCCGCTCCTGCCGAGGGTCCCTCCCACCGTGGCTCTACTCTGGCGACAGGGTCAGCCTGGGGCAGAGTCCGCGGGGGCATCTCCCCTCTCCCGACCCCAACGCACTAACAGCCCCGTTATTTTCCGAGGCCCCCCAGGCTGTCCGGCGCGTCCCCATCCCGCCGGGTCCTCTCCAGGGCCCGGGGCGCCCGGCAGCGGCAGCATCGCCAGCCTCACGCCCCGCAGTGGGCCGCGGGTTCGAATCCCCGCTTCTGCCGTCGGGGTCACCGCGGCGAGCGCTGGGGACCGGGCGGTGCACAACGGGCCCGGCGGACCCCGGCCACGGCTCCAGACCCCGCAGCCGCCGTCCGCCAGGGTGGGAAGTGAGAGCCCGGCAAACCCGGGGCCCAGAGGCGCTCGCGGTCGGAACCCCGAGGGCAGCAGCGCGCCGAGGACGACGCCCCTGCCCCCGCCCCCGGGCCGGGTCCCCTCCCCGCAGCCGCCCCGGCCCAGCCCGGCCCCGCCCCCGACCCGCGTTTAAACCCGGCGGGCGAGCGCGGGCCGGCGTGGGCACCATGGGACCCGAGGAGGCGCAGGGGCGCCCCTGTCCCGCGAGGTGAGCCGGCCCGGGGCGCGCGGGGCGCGGGGCGCGGGCGCTTAAGTGTCCCGGGGTCACGCGCGGCTCTGTCACCCCTGCGCTCCTCCCGGGCTCCCGCTCGCCTTCCCCGCGAGTCGAGTGTAAGGAGCTCGGAGGGGCCGGGGAGGGGAGGCAGCGCAGGGGCTGGGGGCCGGGCAGCCGGGGTGGCGACCCCGGGACCCCTCGCCGCCCCGCAGAACTCCGTAGATCTGCAGGACCCAGGAGGCGCGGCTGACCCCGGCGTCCACGCAGCCGGCTGCGGGAAGGCCCTCGACGGCACGGGGGTGCACCGCGGGTTGCACGGCGTCCGACTCGGGGCGGCCCCTCCGGGAGGCTCCCCGAAGCCCGAGAGCTGGGGCTCGGGCAGGGCAGCAGACCCCAGAGACGCGGGCCCGTGCGCGGCCCGGAGCTGGGGGCCACGTTCCGGGGTGCACCCTGGCGGGACGAGCCCGCGCGCTGTCACTGCGGCAGCCGCGGCCGTGCGGGGTGGGTGGGGACCGCCTCGCATCCTCTCCGCTCTCTGCCCGCAGCTCCGGCCCCGCGCCCTGGCGACCCTGGACGCGGACCGCCGCTGGAAGCCAGGTGAGCCTGCGCGCGGGCGGGGACAGCCAGTCCAGCGGGGGAGCCCCGACAGCGGGCGAGACCAGGCCCCCGCAGAGCCTGCGCCCTCCTCCGTCCGCTAGCTCGGCGGAGCCTCCAGGGCTGCGGCCGAGCGCTCCCGGGAGCCAGGTGTTAATCAGATCTGAGCCACAGACCCGGCGGCCTCTGCTTTCTCCAGAGGCCGGGCGCCCGCAGCCTGTGTAGCTGGTTCGAGGCCGCCCGAAGGGTTTTCTGCACAGCCGCAGGCTGGAGGAAAGCGGAGGGCCCCCTTCGCGCCGCATTGGTGCCGCAAGGCAAACAGGCACAGAGGAACCGCTCAGGAGCCCGGGGCGCAGGGGAAAGGCCCGGCGGGCTGCCCGCCGCCTCTGGCCCTTTCTGAAGCACTCGAGGGCCCGCCTGCAAGCGCTGCTGGGAAACTCGTGTTGTCTGAGCAAACACACTCAAGCCCAGGGCTTTGCGGACGGAGATTAATAGCCACTACTCTTCCTTTGTTACCCCGGTGGGTGACTAAATAGCTATACTACATACCGAAGGAAAGACTCACTTTCATTTGTTATATTTTAAATAGAAATCAATGACTTTGAAAACACTGGAGAGCTCCTCTGGCTGGACAGGACAGTGTGTTTGATTTACCAGGCGTGGGACTTAGCGTGATGTGATAAGCACGCTCAGGCGTGGGAGCGCGGACCCGTACATGCCGAGGTTTTCCTACTTTATGCCGTTAACCTGAGCCTTCGGAGTTTTGATCCAGTTACCGTCCTTTACTTTGAAGAACAATGCAGCCAGTGAACTAGTGATACGATTTTTAACCCAAGTCGTTCTTACATGCAATAGCTAAGTCATGGAAAATAACCCCTCCCTTTGCGTTCAAACATAAGCTGTTTAAAATTTTGTTTTTATTAGTAACCCGTTTGCATCACTTATTGATCACGTTCCTTTTGGGGAGTTGGAACGTGTACGTAACACGTCCGAAATCTTTTTATGACCCCTTCCTGTCTCCTCCCTTCCTTCCATCTAAGATTTTATAGATGCTTGAGAGAAAATAGAGGTTTACAGTTACTCAATTTATTTTTCTTGTTCTCTTTCTTTCTTTCTTTTTTTAATCTTTTTGAGACAAGGTCTCACTATGCAGTTCGGGCTGGCCTTGTAGCCCAGGCTGGTCTCAAACTTGCAACGATCGGATCCTCCTGCCTCAGCCTCCCGAATGCTGGGATTACAGGCATGCACCACCACGGCCACTTCCCAATTTCTTTTAAGTGAAATGTCAGCAGAACCTATTGGTTTGCTTTGTTTCTTTCTTTTTCTTTTCTTTTTTTTTTTTTTTTTTAACAAGAACAAAGGTACTGTAGCACACTGCCTAATGCAAGCAGGTGGCTTTGAACCTTTTCTCTCTACTGCGGTGAGAAAGTCGTTGGTGAGAAAAGCGGAGATGACCTGCGGAGAAACTTTAGGCTGAGCCGCTGCCTGCCTGGCTGTCGGCCCTCGGCTGGTCGCAAAGCTCTTGGTTGCGGTTGGAGAGGAGAGAGCGACCGCAGGCCCAGCCCGCCTTGCTCACTGGCGCCCTCTCCCGACAAAGACGGAAAATTCCTGGGCTCCAGGGCCCCGTCCCAGATTTTCTCCAGAAATGTCCCAGGAAAGCAAGGGGGTAACGCCTGAGGTCCTGTACCAGGTTTTCCAGAGAGTAGATCAAAATTAGAATAAGATCTAAATTTGAGGAAAGGCCCCAACGCCTCGTGCACACCTTAGCCTGGCCGGCGGCGCACACCTCCCGCTGGGATCTGTTCTCTGGATCCTAAGAAAATGCCCACACCTTAGCCCAGTGCTTAACCTGTGTGCATTTCTCTTCCCGCGTTATTACCCACACGGGAATATGCAGAGGTTTCCGTCCACGGGAAAGGATCTTTGATGAGATCGCTGGGGAGATAATCGGGAGAGTTCCAGCATAAGGCTTGAAAGCTGCTTGCGTCTGAGGGCTGGGTTTTAAAGTTTATAAAAGCGTGCCCTGTGATTGAGAGGCCACGGAAGCAATGCTGCAGTGTCCCCCGAAGCTGCAGTGTCCCCCAAAGCTGTGCAGTTACGTCAGCCTCTGCCTGTCCCAGGGCATGGACTTGGGCTCTGGAGTTCTCTGGGGAGAAGAGTGAGCCGGAGCAGTTAGGGGTGCTTTATAATCACAAACAGGGCTCTTTTTTTTGGGTGGGGAGACTTTTTTGAGACAGGGTCTCACTATGCAGATCAGGCTGGCCTTGAACTCACTTTGTAATTCAGGCTGGCTTCAATTTGCAGTGATCCTCCTGCCTCAGCCTTCTGAGTGCTGGGTGCTGGGATTACAGGTGTGCACCACCACGCCCGGCTTCAAGGCCTTATTGAACCCAGTCTGTGTGCAGCTCCGGGTGGCCTTCCCTACCCGTAAAGCACAGATCTGGTCGCCGAACTCCCTGCCTCAGAACCTGATTCAGGGGATCAAACCTCAACTCAGCAGTGGGTATGAAAGGCATCAGAATGGAGTCTCTGCGGCCCTCAGGAGCCCTTCGATCTCGGGTGCCTCATTCGCTTCCCGTGTCCCTGTCCCTCTGCCCTCGTCCCTCTGAACGTGACACCGCTCTGTCAGGAACGCTGGGAATTGAGCTCCAGCCCTGCCCTGTCCTCCCCGCTCAGCCTGGCTACAGTCAGAGGTGCGCATCTCTCTCCCTGAGGTTCCGAGTCCCCCAGGCTGAGGCCGCATCCCCTGGTGTCCATGCAGTGTCCCGCTTTCGCTCTCTCACGGCACCTGGGGTATTGGGGACAAGGTTAACAGACCACGAACTGGAACCAGAAGAGGTGTTCCAACTTGCTAAAACTGGGGCTGAGCTGGCTGTGGTGGTGCCCACCTGTAACCTCAGTGCTCTAGAGGCTGAGGCAGGAGGATCGCCATGAGTTTGAGGCCAGCCTGGACTGTGTAGCAAGACCCGGTCTTAACAGACCAGAACAGCACAACCAGCACTGAGAGTAATAGTTGCAGACTACCCAGATTTTATCTCTTAAAAACCTCGAGATGGTACCTTGTGCTGTTCCTCAGCTGCACCTGTTTGTGTCTGTCTCTGCAGTGTGAGCCTGGGGCGGAGCCACAAACTCTGCGATCGAAGGGGGCCTTCGGGTTCCAGCACCCTGTAAGGTAATACCTGACTTCACAGTAAAAAATATTTAATTTCTTTTTGATGCTATAACCATGAATGCACTTCAGTGTCTTCAACTGTATACATTTTCAACAAAGTGGAAAATAATATGTCCTGCGATATTATTGAGTGTATTTATGTTTTTTTGTTTTTTGTTTTTTGTTTTTTTTTTTTGTTTTGTTTTGTTTTGAGACAGTGCCTTGCTATGCAGTTCAGGCTGGCCTTGAACTCACTTTGTAGCCCAGGTTGGTCTCGAACTTGCAGCGATCCTCCTGCCTCAGCCTCCAGAGTGCTGGGATCACAGGTGGGCGTCACCATGCCCAGCTTATTGAGTTTATGCCAAGGAACTTCAAGGATATTTTATTGGGTCTCTGGAGCCCCATCCGTGTATTCATTCATGTTTCAATTGCAAATCGGATCAGGATCTCTTTCCTTTCTACCTTCTGTTCACGGTTCCTGTCGCACATTATGCTGATTACCTAATGACCGTGTGCACACATGCACTCACTCACTCAGCTGTCGGGCACGTCTCTGTCTCCGTCACAGGGGATGAGCTCTATATTGTCTCGTGCAAACAGACCCTGTGAATACGTGCGTTGACTAAGTCAGGGGCCAGATGCTGGCTCTGGGGCTGTGAGTACGGATGCAGCGTAGCCGCTCTGGTCATCGGGCTGTCAGTGTCTGGGCCCGGTAGGGACCGGGACCCCGGGATCCTACTTACATTTTGCCCATTTTAGGTCTTAAGTGGTTTGTGTTCAGGATTTTCATATCTGCGTCTGTCTCTCTCCGTCTCTCATTTCCACCCCCGAAATGAATGGAGGCCCTGCTGCCCGTGGCCTTCAGGGTGCTTTTTCCTGCCGCCTGGTCTATTAGGAATCATAGGAAGTGAACATTACCATATTTATAGCGGGGAATCCTCTCTCTCCCTTTTCTATCTAGAAAGAGGGATGATGCATGAGTAGAGAGACATAGAAGGAAAAGAGATCCGGAGACGGTTTATTTTGCAGCCCTGGGGATTGAACCCTCGGCCTTTTCACAGACCCGTATCACCCCCTGCTTTTAATTTGTATTTGAGACAGGGTCTTGCTAAATCACAGAATCACCCAGTAGGGTTTGAATTTGCAATCCTCCTGTCTCAGACTCCCAGAGTGCTGGGATTATGGGAATGTGCCACCACACTCAGCTGTGGGGGAGATGTTTGAAAAACTTTCCCTTTTATAACTGGAGTCCCAGATTCCACACACCCCGGGATTGAGTGAAGGGTCCCAAACTTTGCAGCAAGGTTTGAGTCTCTCCTTCTCTGTCTGCGGCCGTGCCGTCTGCCCAGAGACTCCGTCTTCCTGCTGCTCTGCGGTGACTCCCCAGACACTTGACTGCTTCTCTGGGCCAGAGTTCCGAGTCCTTTCCGGAGCCGGGGGTGGGCACGGGGTGTCACTGAAAGGGCTCCTGCGTTCTCCCGTGGGACTTCGGCTCTCCACGGATCAGGGCTCAGTGCTTGGGGGGCCCGGCCCCTTCGTGCCACTCTTCTTCCTGGCAGCGGCTCTCTGAGGGTCTGCCGTGTCCCCTGGCCCAGCACTTACCGCAGGCTCTGGGCCCGGTGTCTTTGCCTCCGCAATGGGCAGGGGACCCGGGGCAGCAGGAGGCCTGGGGCGCCAGCTGCTCTGGGGGGAGGGGGAGACGCTAGCAGGAGCTACTTTTCAGGCTGATTAACGGCGTATTTGTTTCCCCAATATCAGGCTCTATTTACCCATTTCGAAGCGTGAGGAATACCTGCAGGGTTCCGGGGAGAGGGTGCTGGCCAGCTTCCCCGTGCAAGCCACCATTCACTTCTACAACGACGCGTCCGAGTCTGAGTCCGAGTCTGAGTCCGAGCTGGAGCCAGAGCCGGAGCCCGAGCCCGAGCCCGAGTCTGAGCTGGAGCCAGAGCCAGAGCCCGAGCCCGAGCCCCAGCCCCAGCCCCAGCCCCAGCCCCAGCCCGACCCCGAACCCGACCCCGAGCCCGACCCTGACCCTGAGCCCGAGCACCAGCCCTAGTCCCAGCCCGAGCCCGAGCACCAGCCGGATGGAGAAGAGACCCAGCGGGAAGAGACCTAGCCACAGGCACCTCAGTGCCAGGAGCAGGAGGCGGCGGGGACAGTGGCGCAGGCCGACGCGGTGGGGCCTGGCAGCTAAGCCCGCCAGGGGGAAGGGCGACCCGACCCCCTCTCCTGTCTCTCCGGGCGGCACCTGCTCCTCGCCCAAACGATTAGCGTCTCTCTCGCACCAGGCCCGCCGGACCCCGTGGCCTGGTGACAGCCGGTGTCCTGGGGTCATGGGAGGCCAGGCTGGCTCAGCTGCTTCTGCTCAGCAGCCGCCTGTGGCCGGGACTCAGCGTCCACCTCTTCTCTCCTGCAACTCTTTCTGAGCAGGGTCGGGAGACCAGTTGTCTCCGGGAGAGCCGTCCAGCACTGCCGCCCGCTGAGACGGCGCAGTGTCCTCCCCAGGTCATCGACCTGCCTGCCTCTCACTCCCTGCACGCTGTTTCGCGCCTTCTGCTTTCGTAAAAGTGATTTTGGTATCAAATCCCGATTTTAATCCATCACCCAAGGGTTGATTTGGTTGCTTTGTAACATTCTGGGGAAAATATATTAACTATGAGAAAAATAAAAAATCAAAGCAATGAATGATGGCCGTAAGAGTGATAAATATGGATTTCTAGGGGATAACTCAGAAAAAATTATATGATTATTCTACAGAGCTGTGTGTATAAATATGTAAGTCACAGATGCTGATGTCTTGGTGATTGCCTTGGGCTTCTTACTTGAACAGGATGACATGGTTTTCAGTGAAAGTATCTGATACAGCCAGGTATCATGGCCCATGCCTATAATCCGAGCACTCAGGAAGCTGAGGCAGGAGGACTGCTGTGAGTCTGAGTCCAGCCTGGGCTACATAGCAAGACTCTGTCTCAAAAAAACAGAACAAAACAAAGCGTCTGATGTAAAATTATTTTTGAGTTTTTACATTTTGACCAAATGAATATATTTCTCTTGGTTTTTGACTCAATTATCCTACACATAGTTTCTTTCTATGTGTTGTACATTATATAATTTCTACTTGAAATATTTTGAAGGATTAATAAGCACTTTTTTGCGGGGGAGGGTTTTGAGACAGGGTCTCACTATGTAGTTCAGGCTGGCCTAGAACTCACTTTGTAGCCCAGGCCTGTCTTGAACTCCCAGTGATCTTCCTGCCTCAGCCTCCCAAATGCTGGGATTACAGGCATGTGTCACCACGCCCGGCTATTCTGAGATGAAGATAATGAAGAAGAGAGGTTGAGAACATGTCCTACAGGTGTGACTGCAGCATTCTACCTTCCAAACCCTTTGCAACCACTGTTCTACATTGTCTGAGCTTTTCTTTTCTTTTTTTTTTTTTTTTTTTTTTTTTTTTTTTTTTTTTTTTTTTTTTTTTTTTTTTTTTTTTTTTTTTTTTTTTTTTGAGATATGGTTTCAATATGTAGCTCAGGCTGTCCTTAAACTCACCATGTAGCCTAGGCTGGCTTTGAACTCGGGGCAATCCTCCTGCCTCAGCCTCCTGAGTGCTGGGATTACAGATGTGCACCACCATGCCCGGCTTGATTTCTTTTTTTAGCTTACAAAAATGGGAAAATAACAAGTGGTACTCATCTGTATCTGGCTTTATTTCACTGAACAGAATCTCTTCCAGTTCTTTCAATGTTGCTGCAAATGGCAGGATTCCACTCTTCTTCATGGCCGAGTAATATTTCATTGTTTATATGATTCACTTCCTTTGTCCATTCATTTACCCATCCACTGATGGTCCCTCAGGTTCACTCCGTGTGTGAGCTGTTGTGTACGGTGCTGTAATAAATGTGGGCAGCAGGGATCTCTACGGGCTGCTAATTTCATTCCCTATGGAAATATACTCAGAGGGTGAATAACTAGATCATATAGTGGATTCATTTCTTTCTCTCTTTCTTTCTTTATGTTTTTCGAGACAGGATCTCTCTCTGTAGTTCAGACTGGATTTAAACTCACTGTATAGACCAGGCTGGCCTTGAACTCATGGCAATCCTCCTGCCTCAGCTTCCTGAGTGGTGAGATCACAGGCATGGGCCAACACATCTGGCTCAGTTTGTTTCTTAAGGAACTGCTGTACTGATTTCCATTATGTCTGCACAAATCTGTATTCCCAACAACGGTATATAAGACTTCTCTTTGCCCGGTGTGGTGGTGCACACGTATACTTTTAGCACTTGGTAGGCTGAGGCAGGGGGATCACTGGGTTCAAGTCCAGTCTGAACTGACTGGTGAGACCCTGTTTCAAAAAACAAAACAAAAAAGAGTCACCTTTTCTTCACAACATCACCAACATTTGTTACTTTAAAATACTTTTTTAAAAATTCTAAAGGTAAGCCGGGCGTGGTGGCACACGCCTTTAATCCCAGCACTTGGGAGGCTGAGGTAGGAGGAGCGTTGTGAGTTCAACACCGGCTTGGGCCACAACGTGAGCGCAAGGCCAGCCTGAGCTACATAGTGCGATCCTGCCTCAAAAAAACCAGGGCTGGGAGTTTGGCTCAGCGGTTTAAGCGCCTGTCTGGCGGGTGCGAGGCTGTGAGTTCGATCCCTGGTACCGCAAAAAAAAAAAAAATTATAAAGGTAGACATTCTAGGGCCGGGAGTGCAGCTCCATGGTGAGGCTCGTGCGTGGTCTGTGCAAGGCCCTGTATTTGATTCCCAGCATCAAAAGACAAAGAAGCCGTTTAATTGGGCTGAGGAGGCGACCCCCTGGCTTTCATCTGCATTTCTGCGCCACCCACTGATATTATAACTCCGCGCTTTTATTTTTTTATTTTTTATTTTAAAGATAGTAAAATCCAACAGAACATTACAGAACAAAGTCAGTCAAAACAAAGCAGCAGAACTGGTACAGAACTTCAAAGAAAGATACTATGAAAACAATAGCTACTATAGTATATCTTGTTATCTTCAGAATTGCTGACCATTGCAACAGGTGTAGTAGAATTGAACCAAAAACAAAACAGAATAAAACCAATAAAAACAGAATATAAAATAAAGCAAAAAAAAAAAATGATCAGAGTAAAGCAAAACAGTAAGAACCATATTGGGCCTCAAAGACAAGACAGAAGAGAATCCCCCATATTTGCTACCTTGCCTACTGTCATCTTCTAAAGAGATGCCCAAGTTGCCAACCTGAGGCCTGCAAAATCAACGAAACAATACTAGCATTTAGTTGCTTAATGTTCCTTAGTTGCTATCAATTTAGCCGGACCTCCGAACCAGCAGGTTGCTTTCGGGGGGCAGGGTGGGGGGTGTTGTCCTTGATTCTAAGCCCACGCTCTGGTGCCACTCGCACGGGTGGGGTGGGTCCCCGAGGGGCCCATTTTCATTCTCTTCCGGGAGTCCGCGCAGGTCGCACAGGCCCCCGGAAGGCAGATTAGCTGTCCTGTGGTCGGAGCGGCTCGGGCCCAGTGGGGTGGGTCCTCGAGGGGCTCATTCTCGTTCTCCAGCTCCATGCTTTTGACTGTGCATCCTGTTATTAAAACATTTAAGCCTGTCTCTGAGCACACCTTCACCTATACACTGCATGTTACCTGAACCCTTTGGAACTGCAAAAAAGGTGATTTCAAGTGGTTCTACTGGACTAGTGTGAGAGGACATATTTTAAAAGATAATTCAAAAATCTAATAAGCATTTAAATTAATTTTATTTTTAATTATTTTTTTTGTGGCACTGGGGATCAAACTCACAACCTCGCACCTGCCAGACAGGTGCTTAAGCCACTGAGCCAAACTCTCGGACCTAGTTTTCTGAGGCAGGGTCGCACTATGTAGCTGAGGCCGGCTTTGCACCCTTGTAGCCCAAGCCAGCCCCCAACTCACAACGCTCCTCCTACCTCAGTCTCCCAAGTGCTGGGATTAAAGGCGTGTGCCACCACGCCTGGCTCTTTAAATGTAATTTTAATTATTAATACTTTTTTTTTTTGTCTTTTTGAGACAGAGTCTCACTATGCAGTTCAAGTTGGCCATGAGCTTACTTCGTATCCCAGGCTGGTCTTGAACTTGCAACAATCTTTCCGCCTCAGTCTCCTGAATGCAGGGATACAGGCATGTGCCACCATGCCCAGCTTGTTAATACTTTCTAAACTGCTTTGTTATCTATATCTATTTATCTATCTATCTAAATATATATTACATTGTATAGATAATATAAACATATTTAACTTACATATATTATTATATTATATATTGATTATTATATTGTATATTTAAACTATCTCAAAAGAGGCATAGATAAAAATAATATAAATACATCCTGTTCTAATAAAATCATGATCTTTGTTTTTCAGGCTCATCACCAAATTTACATAAGTTTTCATTGAAATTTAGAGTAAATTTCCATCTTTTCCCAATACCAAGCTGCTGTTTTTCAGACCAACTAAGAGAGGTTGTATTTTGTATTTTTATCTGGGTATTATATTTGTTTTAGAAAATGAACTCAAAAATTCATTGCATCATCCTGGGCCTTTGCACTGAGCTGGTCTCTGGCCCTTTTTTAACTTTTTTGTTTTTTGAGACAGAATCTCACTAAGTCACCAAGTTGTCCAAGCTGGTCTTGAACTTGGGATCTCCAGTCTCAGTCACCCAGAATGCTGGGATTAAAGACATGCCCCTACCATGCCTGATTAAAATTGTTATGTGGTTTGTATTAGTGAGCTTTCCTGTTGCTGCTACAAAATGCCTGCCACACATCACCTAAAGAAGGAAGTGGTTTATTGGCCTCGTGGCTCAGGTGGTTCAGTCCATGGTTAGCTGCCACCAAGGAAGGAGGATCATGGCAGTGGGAGGGTGTGGAGGAGGACAGCTGCGCCTTTATGGGAAGGAAGGCCCAGGAAAGAGCACCAGCAAGACACAGACCTCCACAGGCACCCCCGGCAAGCCACCTCTGTGGTGGGCACAGTCAGGTATTCAGCACCCTATAGTCTAATCACCCCTGAAGGAGTCTCTTACTCCAGTCAAGTTGACAATTGTGTTTCAATATTTTTTGTTTTAAAGTATAGACTTAGTTACTTTTTTCCAAAATAACACATCAATTTTAGCAAGAAAAAATCCTCTAGTGACAGAAGGAGCAACATTTCATTATTTGCCATTTGCTTTCCACGTGGTATCTAATCTCCATACCGTCCTATCGGCGGGGCTCTCTACACACCCCTTTTGTGAATGAATTAGCTAGGATTGCTGAACTCATGGGCCCTGTCCCAAAGGGCTCGGCTGGCAGCGGGGACTCTTATCTCTGTCTCCTGGGAAACATGGTGGGGGGGGCCCTTTCCTCTCCTTGCAGTCACGGGTGGAAACACTGCACAGCGGGGTTCGTGCCCTCTGCGCGTGTCGGGTTTCAGGGTGTCCGGGTGGAGCACACCTCTCTGGTCTCCATCCTACCTGAGGCAGCAGCACCAGCCTGCTGCAAGCTGAGTGCTCTGGGGAGACATCCTGTGATTACCCAGCACCGCTGGGCGACAGGGAGCTAATGGAGGGAGTTAGCAATTTGGTTGCCAAGGCAACGCTTTCCTGGTTGGGATCACACAGGCTGCGCTGGGTGGGAAAATGGTCCAGGCTTCCCTCCATGTTTCTGCTTCTGAGCTGGAAAAACTGGGGTTGGGAAAAAGGATAGAAATTGAATCAGATGTTGTAAAATTTATGCCTAAGTTAGAATGCAGGTTTGTGCCGGCAGACTCTGGAGTCCTCCATAAGGTGTGGGATTCTTTTCTCCAAACCACTTGCTATTTGCCAATTGTCTCATTTCTATTTTTTATTTTTGGATTTTCATTTGGTTCGTAGCTCTGGCCTTGTTTTTGTTTTTAGACAAGGTCTCATCATGTAACTCAGGCTGACCTTGAAGTCATTATGTAGCCCAGACCGGCCTAGAACTCGGGGCCATCCTCCTGCCTCAGTCTCCTGAGTACGGGGTTATATGTATGCACCACCACACCTGGCTGGTAGCGCTGGTCTTTTTTTTCTTTTTTTCTTTTCTTTTCTTTTTTTTAACTTCATCCCATTCATTCTTTTGTGACCAGCTGTCTTCATTTTGTGAGAAAATGCTTCCAGCACACCTGGCAATCCCCAGCTCAGCCTCAGCACCTGGGGCAGAGTTTTCTGGTGCCACCAATTTGAGCCACCACAAAGGTGTCAGTCACATTATCGTGATATAAAGAAAAATAACTCCCGGGCTGTTAGATGTCAACAGTGCTGAGTTTGTTTTTGTTTTTCTTTTTAAAGGTAGTAAAATCCAACAAAATATAACAGAACAAAGTCAATCAAAACAAAGCAGTAGAACTGGTACAGAACTTCTAAGAAAGATACTATGAAAACAGTAGCTACTATAGTATATCTTGTTCTTTTCAGAATAGTTGACCTTTCCAACAGGTATAGTAAAATCAAACCAACCCAAAACAAAACAAACAAAAAAACACAATAAAACCAATAAAAACAGAGTATAAAATAAGGCCAAAAAAATTAATCAGAATAAAGCAAAACAACAAGACAGAAGATAAGACAGAAGAGAGTCCCCCATTTTTGCTACATTGTGTACTGTCATCTTCCAAAGAGATGCCCAGGCTGCCAGCCCCAGGCCTGCAAAATGAACAAAACAATACTAGCATTTGGTTGTTTTATGTACCTTAGTTGCTATCAATGTAGCCAGACCTCCCAATGAGCAGGTTGCTTTACGGGTGGGGGGGGATGGGGGGGAGAGCTCTGTCCTTGCCCCGGTAGACGTAAGGGGAGGGGCGGCACATGTTTCTCTTCCTGGGGTCCACACTGGTCACGCAGGCCCCCAGAAGGCAGTCTTACTTGTGCCCTGGTTGGAGGTGCTCAGGCTTGGCTGGGCGGGCTCCCGAGAAGCCCAACTGTGCCGAGTTTTGCGGCCTCACAATATTGGGGAATGAAGTTGCAGAGTAAAGGAGGAAGTTAGGAGGATTTTACTGGAAATAGAGGAGGGGTCCCGAGGTATGGCCACCACAGTCCTTGGTCAGGGGTACTTTGTCCAGCACAGCCACAGTGTGGACGCAGGGCGGGTGCAGCCGCCGTCAGCCTACGGGATCTCAAGTAGACCGCTTAGCTGACACTGCCCCAATGGGGAACCAGCCTCCTGGCAGGGATGCGGGGGGACAGAAAAGGCAGTGGGGGAGGGATGGGCCCGGAGCTCTGCTCGCCGCCCGAGGGAGCCGTGCCCGCGTGGACTCATCTCACCGAGTCGCACTGCTCCCAGCATAGCCTCGGGTTACTGCTTATCCGGGAGGGCGACGCGTGGGTCTGACCCCTGCGTCTTTATCTTCAGGCCTGGCCTTCTTCAGCTGCACCTCCAGCCATGGTTCTGACGTTTTTATTTTTGTGTTGACTTCCTTACAAGTTCAGTCCCTCTCTGACTGTGTATTATTTTCTATCTAACTTAGCTGCCTGTAATATTTACTATCTGTGCAGAACCGTGCAGTGACAGCGCCAGACCCTGCATGACGGTGTTGGGGTTGGGTGTTAGACAGAGCTGGGAACTGGGAGCCCAGGGGCCCGGATTCGGACTCTGCTGGACCTTGGCCTTCACAGATGACTATGCGGTCACCCACCCCACACGATTTTCCCACATAAATTGTATGGGTCCAATGTATGTGGCTGGTATAGTTCGGGGTAGAGTACTTGCTAAGCTTGCATGCGGCCCTAGGTTTGATCCCTGGCACACACACACACAACCCGCCTGTTAACTTTAAAGAACGTTTCTGCAAAGCCTGACTTATGCCAACAAAGGATGTGTGCGTGAGCAGGAAACTTGCCAGTAATGCTGCAAAAGATGAGCAGCCACAGCCGATGGTAGCTCCAAGGGCTTCCCACCTAGTAGTGTCTTCCAGGGCTCCTTTCTCCAGAGGCGGACGGCCCTGCCCGGCCCTGAGGCTGAGCCTGGCCTCAGCATTCCCACAACCAGAAGCCAGCAGAAGCAGGGCAGTGGCATTGGACCGTGGCCAGTTTGGGGATGGAGCAACCTCTGAGATCTCTCGATAACTACAGATCCTGGATGAGAAGCCCAGGACCAGTCCCATTCTGGGAAATCAGTCCCTGGCCATTTCCCCCACATTAGCCTACCGCCCTGCAGGGGGCCCTTTTTTCCACCTGAATCAAGGGCCTTGGGAATCACCTCCCCCCTTGCTGGGCAGCTCTGGACCGAGCCTCTGGAGGCCCCTTCTGCGAATGTTGTGGGTAGAAACAATTTCAGACATGCAATCTTACAGCGTGATACTTGAAGAAACAGACCCGAGCATCAGAGGAACAGATTAGAAGATGCAGCAACAACTCCAGACACACTCAGCCACCTTATCTTCGACAAAGAGGCCAAACACGTACACACTGGAAGAAAGAGCTCCTCTTTAATACATGCGGCTGGAAAAACTGGCTCTCTACATGCCGAAGATTAAAGCTGGACCCATAGCTCTCGCCATGGGCTAAACTAAAATCAGAATGGATCAGGATCTAAATATTAAAACAGAAACATGAAAATGCTGGAAAACAGAGCTGGTAAAATTATTAAAGACATTGGTGTAGGCAAGGACTTCATGAACAAAACCCCAATTGCACAGGAACTGTCACAGAGAATCAATAAGTGAGACCTCATCTTATTAAAAAGCTTTTGCACAACAAGAGAAACCACCAACAGAGTGAGGAGACAGCCCACAAAGTGGGAAAACTTTTCCCCAGCTGATCCTCAGTGGGCTAATATCTGGAATATACAAAGAATTGAAAAAAATCAGACACCCCAAATTTAAAGACCCAATCCAAAAACTGACACTTCTCAGATGAAGAAGTAGAAATGGCAAATAAATATATGAAAAAATGTTCAATATTACTGGTCATTTGAAAAATGAAAATTAAAATACCACTGAGAGTCAGGAATATAGCTCAGCAGAACAAGTGCCTGCCTGGCAAGCACAAAGGTCTGAGTTTGATTTCTGGTACCAAAAAACAAAACAAACAAACAAACCCAATGCTGAGATTCCATCTCACCCCAGAAAGAATAGCTATCATCAAGAAATCAACCAATAACAACTACTGGAGGGGCTGTGGGGAAGAAGGAACCCTTCTCCACTGTTGGTGGAAGTGTAGAATGATGCAAGTATTGTGGAAATCAGTGTGGAGATTCCTCAAAAAACTAGGACTAGAGGTTCCATTTGATCCAGTTATTCCCTTTTTTGATATCTTCCTGAAACAATTAAAAGCAGCATATCACAGCAATATATGCACACCCACATTCACAGTGGCACAGTGTGTAATAGCTAAATTTTTGAAACAGCCTCAATGCCCATCAACTGGTAAACAGATAAAGAAGATATTTTTTTTTAATACAATGGAATGCTACTCTGCCATAAAGAAGGATAAGCTTGAGACATTTCTAGGTAAATGGATACACCTTGAGACCATACTTTTATTTTATTTTTTTTTGCAACACCAAGGATCGAACTCACAGCCTCGTGCCTGCCACACGGGCACTTAAGCTGCTTAGCCAAACTCCCAGCCCTAGTTTTTTGAGGCAGGATCGCATTATGTAGCTCAGGCTGGCCTTGTGCTCACGTTGTAGCCCAAGCCGGCCTCGAACTCACAACGCTCCGCCTACCTCAGCCTCCCGAGTGCTGGGATTAAAGGCATGTGCCACCACGCCTGGCTGAGACCATACTTTTAACTGAAATAAAGCAGATACATGTTCATGAATACTGCACTGTTCCTCTGGTGTGAGAAACTCAAAATGTAAATAAGGGCCAAAATGTTTAATGGATATTGTGAAATAGGAAGAAAATATTTGAATGGGAAGGGGCACAAGGGAGGAGGGAGGAGGAAATAAAGGAAAAGAAAAGAAAAAGTGAGAAAAGAAGGAAAACATGGAAACAAAGTTTTTGTAATCAAGGGGAGGGAGAAGGGTTGAAGAGAAGGTAGGGGAAAGAGAAAAAAAAGAATCAGGTGAATGTGATCAGTGTACACACCTAAAATGTACCAATAAACTTAATCAATGAAAAAAAATCTGGTTTTAAAACATCAGATGTCATTGATGTCATTAAGAATATCATCTTGGCATCTAAGAAATATACCAGCTATTTGACACTCTAAACAGTTTAAATTTTGGCTAAGGAGTATGTTTCTAGCAGTCAGTGCAGTGATTTGACAGTGTTAGTAAAAGATAGCCAGGTGACGTCCGTGAAAGGGCCGACATGGTCACTTGCTGGTGGTGACAAAGGCCTGCAACCTTCTCGCTTTAAAAGGTCTTATTTTTGATAAAGGAATCCATGGTTTAACTTTCTGTAGGAGTCAGGAGTCTACCACCGGCCTGATGTTCATCCTATAGCAAAACGCAGAGGGTAGAGTGAGAGAATTACTCTTCAAAGGAGTAACTTTATTTCCTTGTCACTTGGTTTTAAAAATAAGATGAGTTGGGCCCTAATCCCAGCACTCGGGAGGCTGAGGTAGGAGGAGCGTTGTGAGTTTGAGGCAGGCTTGGGCTACAACGCGAGCACAAGGCTGGCCTGAGCTACATAGTGCGACCCTGCCTTAAAAAAAAAAAAACACTAGGGCCGGGAGTTTGGATCAGCGGCTTAAGCGCCTGTTTGGCAGGTGTGAGGTTGTGAGTTTGATCCCCAGTGCAGCAAAAAAAAAAAAAAAAAAAAAAAAAAAAAAAGATGAGTTGGGTCAGGGTTTTAGCCGAGTGGCAGAGCGCCTGCCTGGCAAGTGCGAGGTCTTGAGCTTGATCCCCGGTACCAGAAAAAAAAAATGAGTTAGGGGCTGGGGACGTGGTCCAGTGGGAGAGCTCTGGTGTTGCAGGCACGAGGCTTGGGTTCCATCTCCAGCACCACACACAAACACACACACACACACAATAAATAAAATAAAATAAAATGAAAAGAAAAGATTTGTCTTTAGCTGGGCATGGTGGTGCAAGCCTGTTATCCCCATGCTCGGGAGGCTGAGGCAGGAGGATCATGGTGAGTTTGTGGACTACATAGTGAGTTCAAGACCAGCCTGGACTACATGGCAAGACCCTGTCTCTAAAAACTAAACAACAACAACAAAAGCAACAAACAATAACTCCACTCACCAAACAAAAAACAAAAAACAAAACAAAACAAAAAACCCAAATCCTAAAGTCACAATAGGCCTGTCAGGCCTGCGCTTTTCATCTGTAAATCACTCTCCTTCTCTCAGACTCTGTCCTCAAGGAAGCAACAACAGATGTCCATGCCAAACACGTGGAAAGGGCTTGCACTGACACGGCTGCTCATGTGTAGGACAGACAGACAGACAGACAGTAGGATCACACCTCCCGGATCACCCTGGGGCCACACGGGCACAGCCAGCTCTGGGTCATCATGTGTCTCTATTTTTGAGGACCCAGGTATGCCTCATGGTGATGCACCTTGGAAATTCTTTTACGGAAGTCAGCAAACCCACAACCTGTCCCAGGGCGAGGGGCGCTAAGGCCCCATCTCTCCTCTGAGGGACCGACTGGAACCCCGCCTGGTGACTGCGCCTGTACTATGTCCTTTCTCTAGAATCTTTTAAAAATGGGACTCAAAGCAGCCACTGATAATGGTTACACCTAGCCCCAGGTTTCCCATGAAACACCGAAGGTAGTTTGTGGTTGAGGCTGAGTTCTCTGACACAGGTTTACTTCTATTGGCTAACCAAAAGAAGCTCCTCATCAATTTTATTACTGGACAGAATCTTGCAAATACCACAAGCTGGAACATGTTGTGGGTTTTGTTTTTTTTGAGACAGGGTCTCACTGTGTAATTCAGGCTGCCCTTGGACTCGCTATCTAGCCCAGGGCGGCCTTGAACACTTTGCAGTCTTTCTGCCTCAGCCTCCCAAGTGCTGGGATTGCAGATGTGCACCACCACACCTGGTTTATGTTGTGGTTTATAGCTAGATGTTCCCCAAGAGCCTCATGAGCTCATGGGCAGGCTTTGGACCATGGGGGCTGACTGCTGTTAGGAGGTAGGTCCTGGCTGGGCAAGACAAGGCACTGGGGCATGGCCTGTAAGAGTTCATCTTCCTGCCTTGCTCCTCTTTCCTCTCTGTGCCCTCTGCTTCCTCTTCCAGAGGCCTCTGCGCTGCTTCTGCCTGGAGCCAGCTGACCATGGGCCACAACCATAAGCCAAAACAAACCTGGCCTCCTTTAAGTTGCGGGTGTCAGGTATGCCATAGTCTTGACTGGAAAGTGACTAAGACAGATTTTGGTGCAAGGGAAGTGGGATCGTTGCTGTGACTATACCTGACCATGTGATACAGAAGCCTTTGGAACTGGTTCATAAGAGGAGTTTGGAAAGTTCTGGAGATGCAGGGTAGAAAAATTCTAGAATGCATCAATCTAAGCTTGGTGTGTGATATGAGTCAAAGCTCAGAAGATCAAAATGCTAATAAAAATGCAAACTAGAAATCAAAGTTCAGAAGGTTTCAATTGGGGCAAAAGTCTCCACTGGTGGTTAAGACCCTGTGTGTGTGTATATATCTACATTTTGCTCATGCTCTGAGTCTTTGCAGGAGAATGAGATTAAGGGCAACAGACTAATTAATCTGAGTAAAGTTCAAGGTAACCCAAGTTCAGGCTGTAGCCTGAATACTGCCTGCTGCTTTTAGAGAGATTGTATCTGAGAAGCAGGTGTGAAAAGCCTAGTTGAATAACTTGACAAATGTTGCTGGTGGCAGAAAGGAAGTGCCTGTAAAATTGGGGTTTCTAAAATTTTGGCCCAGGACAGTTTGGTTGCTGAAAAGATTAGCATTAAAAAGAAGCCCAGTATTTTTCATCAGGACAATAGGAAACTGCAAGAATACCCCTCAAGTCTTGTGAAAGTGAAGGACTCTGCTTTGAGAAGAGAGCCCCAGGGTTTTGGTCTTTCTGGACCAAAGAGGGAACTATTCCCCAGAATTCAGCCACCCAGGTGCTTTGAGGCTTCTGCAGCCATGATCCAAGGGGTTTGGCTACTGCTTAAGCTGGTGGCAGTTGCTGGCCTCGTCCAGGTGGTGCTAGTTTTACAGGCATGCAGAATGCATGAGTTACAGGGTCAGGGAGGCTTCCACCCAGAATTCAGAAGGCCTGGGAGGCCAGGCCACATGTCCCTAAGAGGACAGTGTGTGAAGCTGTGGTGTGAAGCCAGTGGTGCAGTGCAGACCCCAGGAATTTGGAGAAGCCAGGAATGTGGAACATCCAGTGAGGAAGGCCCTAGACAGTGAGCAAAGTCAACCCCAGAAAGAAGCCATGAGGGCTGCGATAGGCAATGCCATAGAGGCAGGCCTGCGTACACTGCTCGGAGCTCACATCTTTGCTCTGGTGCTGGACACAGAGCTGTAGGATTTAACATCTGCCTTGCTGGGTTCCCGTCTTGCTTGGGTCCCATTCTGTTCTATCCCCTTGTTTTCTACCTTTTATAATGGGAGTGTTTACCCTGTACCACTGCGTGTCAGTAGTACTTAACTTTCTGGTTGATTTTTACAGGGCTCACAGTGAAAAGTCTACTTTGAGTCTTAGAGGAGACTTTGGATTTGGACTTTTGAAGTAGTGCTTGAACTTCTATGACTTTGGGGACTCTTCTAGGTAAACTAAATGCTTTTTTTTTTTTTTTTTTTTGCATAAAGGGGTGGACGTGAATCTTTTGGAGGTCGGGGCAGAATGTTATGGTTTAGTCAAGAATATCCCTCAACAAGCTGGGTATAGTGGTGCACACCTGTAATCTCAGCACTCAGGAGGCTGAGGCAGGAAGATCACTGAGACTTTAAGACTACAGTGCCCGACATAGTGAATTCAAGGCCAGCATGAACTACAGTGAGACTCGGAAAAAAAAAAATGCCCCAGAGGCTCAGACCTCAGAGGAATGACTTTTAGAAGCTGATTGAATTCTAGGAGCTCTACAGCTGATGTGCAGCTAGGTGGTGGTGCCTGGTTGGAGGGGGGTCACTGGGGTGTGGCCCAGCCCCCCACTCACTGGCTGCTCTTCGGCAGCTCTCTCCTCCATGCCCATATCTGCATTTGAGCCTTGCAAAACAGAGCGAAACTCCCAAAACATGGGACAAAATAAATCTCTCCTCCCGTCAGTCGTGGGCGCTCTGCATTTTGTCTCAGCTACATGGCAGGTGACTGGGACCTGCAGGAGACACCTGTGCTTTCACCAGACTGCACAGCAAGTCCCCAAACTGCGGCTAAGTCATTTTCAAATCTCCACCTGGCCGCACCGTCTCCGTGTCTTCCATTGGCTGCTAATGGAAAAACACATTTCAGTCCAGGTCCACGCTACTTCCTGTTGGCTATTTTAACCAGTTTTACTGTGGGCTTTCAAACTCTTATATTAAACAAGATTACAAAATAGGCAGTTAAACATTTGTCAAGTTTAATGAAATTTTATAAAATGCAGTATTGCTGATCACAGTTTTAAATATGTAATTGACAATATCTGAGGCATAAGATATGCTCTGCTTGAGGTTCAGTGATAAAAGATGTTAATAACTGAATTTCTTTTATTATTTCACTTTTTGTCAATTTTTTTTTACCTTGTTATGTGGCTGTAAAATTACAGAATTAGAGGAGTCTGCCTGGCCATGTTCTTAGGGTTCATTTGTGCTTGTATTACCTGTATTATTGTCAATCCAATTTCTTGGTTATAATCTTTTTTCATTGGGATATAATTCATATACCATAAAATCCTTTACAAATATACAATTCATCATTTTGCAGACTTATAATCATTACTACTAATCTCAGAATTTTGTCCCCCTAAAAAAGAAACCTTTGCACTCTGGGAGGCTGAGGTGGGAGGATCCCAGGAGCCCGGCCCAGGTGACAGGGATTTGGTGTGAACCTGTCTCAAAATTTAAAAAGAAAGACAGAAAGAAAGAAAGAAAGAAAGAAAATTAAAATGGGCTGAGGCTGTAGGTCAGCGCAAAAAAGCCTAGAGGTTCAATCCCCAGTATTGGGGAAAAAAGGAAAGAACCCTTCACACATTAGAATTAATCCCATTTTCTCCTGCCCCCATTCTCTGTCAAATATTCATTTCCCTACCCCGATTACCTAAGAGTAGGATCTCCGGACCACACGATAACTGTAATTGTTTGAGGAATTGCTACATCACTTTACCTTCCCACAAGCAACGTACCAAGTTCTCAATTCTTCTTCACCCTTAATAAGCTGTTATTATCTTTGTGATGGTAGCTGTCCTAGCAGCTGCGAAATCAGCCTTCCTGAGGCTCTGATTTGCATTTCCCTAATCAGTAGTGATGCTGAGTATTATTCATGTGCATATTGGTCATTTGGGTATCTTTGGTGCATTGTTGATTCTAATCCTTTGCTAATATTTTAATCATCTGTCTTTTTATTTTGAGATGCAACAGTTCTTTATATATTTTGGAAAACTGACCCTGATCAGACATGACTTACAAAGATCTTCCCATTCTGTGGTTGGACAGAATGTTTTTAGAGCACTTTGTCTTTTTTTAATTGGTACATTTTATACATACACAGTGATCACATTTATCATAGGGAATCTGTGTCTGTACATAATATATCTTGATTCTTTTTTCTCATTCCCCTCCCTTTCACTATTTACAAAAGCTTTGTTTCCATTTTCCCTTCTATTCTGTTTTCCCTTTTCCTTTCTTCCTCTCCCCTTCCCCTCTTTGTTCCCCTCCCCATTCGAATATTTTTTTCCCATTTCCCAATACTATCATACATTCAGGTCTTGATCGACATTCTTTGTTTCTCACATCAGAGAAACAACGTGGCATTTACATGTGTGTGTCTGATTTATTTCCCTGAGTGAATGGTCTCGAGGGCCATCTGTTTAGCTAGAAACGTCTCCAGTAAAGCCCTGTCTTTTTGGTGAAAGCTAATTTAGTTACAGCTAGAAAATGCCACACACAAACTCACTTAGCCTGTGGAACACCGAGCCCGAGGAGCAGAAGTGACCCCACCACCCGGGCATAATCTGATGCCCCTGCAGCCTCAGGAGGCCTCAGGTGTTGTTAGGCTTTAGACCTGGAAGCCCCCCCAAAGCCTCACGTCTTCCCGGGTGGGGTATGGGGGAGGTGACTGCATCAGGTGATGCTATACTCATGGCTGGATCAGTCCACTGATGAATTTAATGCTAAATGTGCTGTTGCGAGGTAGGACGTGATTGGAAAGGGTGGGTCTCTGAGAATCAAGACCAGGTTTTATCTCCCCCCAGCTCCTCCCTTCTCTACGTCCTGTCCTCCGCCATGCTTGTCCTGCCTTGGAGCCAGCTGACTGTGGACTGAAATGGGAGCCAAAATAAACCTATGCACCTTTAACTTGCACATGTCAGGTATTTTGTCCCAGTGAGAAGGAAACTAAAACAAGAACTTCACCTAACCTGTGATCAGGTACCAAGAGAGGACACCATGGTCAATCCCTGTGTGTTTAGTTAAAGAAATATTAAATTACTTTAAAAAATTTTAGGTTGAAAAAAAAAAAAAGGAAAGAAGGCCAGGTGTGGTGGTGCACGCCTGTAATCCCAGCACTTGGGAGGCTGAGGCAGGAGGATCACTGCGAGTTCAAGGCCAGCCTGGCCTGCATAGTGTGTTCAAGGCCAGCCTGAAGTACATAGTGAGACCCTGTCTCAGAAAAACAAACGGAAAAGAAGTCTTCGTATCTCCCTCGGCCCCTCCACAGTCCCCCCCCTCCCCCACACCCTGGGCTGCGCGCACTGACTCCAGAGATCCCGTTGCCTTGGTTACAGCACAGAGCTAAAGTCATCTTCACCAACTCGATTTCATACAATCCCATTTCCTCAGCTCAGAGCGAAATTCGTGACAAGTAAGGAAATAAGCATATACCTGTTTTGCAAATTTCTGCTGTTGTCGCCCCCACAGATGAGCTGGCAGGACTTCACAGCCTCTGACTCACCGCTCCTGGCTGGAATTTTCCAGCACAGGGGGTTCAGAGCATTTCCAGTAGTACTGTCTTCATGCAGGGAAAACAGAGTATCTGCCATCAAAGAGGGCTCCAAAAAAACCAAAAAACAACAAAACAAACCCAAACCAACAGACCACCAGTAAATCAATGTGCTCAATGAATTTACATAGAAATTTGGAGTAAATTCCGATGGGGGTGGCATACGCAAGAACTGGAGAATTTATTTTGAGATGGAAAAAATAAGGTATAAAACTGCTCTTTGAGATTACATACATGATTACTATTTCTTTTTATATTCCAGAGATCTATTTGAAGAGTATTAAAGAGCACAAGTTTTAGAAAAAATGCTTAGCAATTTTTTGCCCTATTTTTTTTTTTTTAAGACAGGGTCTCACCATGTAGCCCAGGTTGGCCTCAAATTCGCAGCAATCCTCCTGCCTCAGCCTCCCCCAGTGCTGGGATTACAGGTGTGCACTACTACGCCTGGCCTTAGCAATTTTGTTATAAATATTAACATGAAGAAAATAAATCTATCTTTTATTCCCTGAAGGCTAGTTTTCTAATGTAAGTTTTTCGTTGAAGAACACTGCATAATAAGCAAATGATATAAGCCACAGGCTTGGTATGTTTCTGCGAAGTTAATATGCTCGTATAAACAGCACCCGGATTAAAGAAAAAGAAGAAGAAGAAAGAGAACATAGCCGGTTCAGCACGATAATCTCTGGCCCTACCCCAGTACTGCAGATCTGATTTGTCTGGTTTTGAACTTGCTATCAGTGGAACCCAGCAGTATCTTCTCTTCTGTCTGGCTTGTCTCCCTGGAACCCTCTGAGTAACTGACTGAGAATGAGCCAGCCCCTTCTCACGGCTGCATACATCTCCACTGTGTAGACACAGCACTTAATTATTGTCCTACTGACAAGTGACTGGGTTGCTTCCGGGTTGTGGCTATTAGAAATGACACTTGGATGGCCAATGCTGTTGTGGGCTGGATAGGAAATGTTTCTTACGGCGCATGTGTTGAAGGCTTGGGTCCGCAACACTGCAAAGGTTCCGAGGTGGGACTTTGGATTCTGTCCCTGTCCCTTTCCCGGTGACAGGGACAAAATACTGTGGCTGAAAGGAGGAAAGGTTTACTTTGGCGCCGTCTTAGTCTGCAGTCAGCTGTCTCCGGGGTAGAGACAGCCTGGCGCAGGACGTAGCGGACGAGGGTGCTCAGGTCTGGGTCGCGAGTGCAGAGAGGAAGGCAGTTCTTCCAGGTCCCCACTGCGCGCGACCTGCTGGAGCCAGGCCCGGCTCCGAGCATCACTTAGGAGCCCCACGCATCCAGGGCGGAGCCAGGCTTCGGCGTCCCGCCTCCGGGAGAACATTCTAGACTACACCGGAACAGCTCTAGTCCATGGACGTCTACCTCGGTGGCATGATCGTGAGATGACGGAATTAATTTCCCAGGCCTTCTAGGTCTACGACAACCGGGAGGAAGCCGCCCGCCAGCAATGCATCTCTGATTTACAGTTACTTGCCTCCTCCGTAAGAAACCCAAAACCCGGCCGGGGATGTAGCTCATATGGCATAAGTACCTGCCTGGCAAGGAAGGTCCGGAGTTCGACTTCCGGTACCAATAAAACACAAAACACAAAAAATCCAAAACCCAAAGAGGACGCCAACAAAGTATCCAGGGGTGCAAAATAAGGGATTCACCCCCTAGCCCCTGTCTAAGTGGCCCAGTCAGGCCACTGGGCGAAAGAGGACCCAACCCCGAGCCCACCGGGACAGCACGGTTCCCTCTGCCTGGATCTGTCGGGCCTCTGACCAGACGCGCCCTGAGGCCTCGGCTGCCCCGGCCCATTGCAGCTGCCAGCTTCGGTGAACTCGGGGTGGAAGGGAAGACCGTTCCCCGCGTTTCCGGGGCAGCTCCTCTGCTGACCTCCCTGCGCTGGGGCTGGGCAGCTGCCCACCCGCGGCCCACGGCTGCAGACACGCGGTGCGACGGGACGCCAGCAGCTGCCCCACGCAGCTGCGCGTGCAGGGAGCCGGGTCCACGGAGCCACGGCCATGCTCGTCAGCCGGCCCGGACTCCACTGAGGACTCGGCCCGGCTCAGACTGTCCACTCCCCTGGCGACCCCACCCCCCATAAAGTCCACCCTCACCCTGGCCCGGGTTGCACGTCTTCTTACATCCGGCCCATACGCATCGCCCTGTGATAAAATTCTCTTTGGCTGGTTACACTCGGCCTGCCTCAGTGGTCTCTGCTGTGCCTCAGTTTACCCTAAAAAAAATAGATACATCTCCTGTGTAATGCAAACTATAGGGTTGAGGATGTAGCGCAGGCGCAGTGCCTGTCTAGCATGTACAAAGCCCAGAGTTCGATTGTGAGTGCGGGGGTTGAGGGGGGAGAAACACTTTAAAAATACCTGTATACTAGGCAGTTTTCGCTATCGCGATATGTCAATGTGATTTAGAACCCGCCTCTGGGCGGACCTATAGATGACTGACATGGAGGGCAGCCAACTGACGGGTTGAACCTCCCTGGATGTGGGGTACCAACCAACAGCCGTGCAACTTTGAAATAATAAAAGCGAAAAGACGAAGGTCACGTTTCCGTTTTGCACACGCTGGTGTTCACTTTTGGCTTTGTGTGTTGGGTTTCTTTCCCGTTTAGCCTGCTAACAGAGGTTCGCATCTCACGGTCCAACTATTCTCGCATTCTTCCCTCGCCAGTGCGCAGGCCTACAGTTTGGATTCTTCATCTGGGCACCAGAGAACCACCAAACCGGTAAGATTGCTTAAATTAATTCCTTATGATACCTTTTTAAAGACTTTTTTTCCTTTTTGAGATAGGGTCTTGCTATACAGAGTTGGCCAGACCTAACAGACTACATAATACAATTGCATTTATTTAAAAAAAAAATGACCAAGAACCGGATATAGTGGTGCACGTTTGTAACCCCAGCACTGGAGAGGCTGAGGCAAGAGGTTTCCGGCGAGTTCCTGGCCAGCCTAGGCTCTGTAGCAGGCCCGTCTTAAAAAAAAAAAAAAAAAAAAAAAAAAAAAAAAAAAAAAAAAAAAAAAAAAAAAAAAAATCGGGTAAAAAAAGACAAATGTATAGCAACAGAAAGCAATACAGTCATTCAGCGCAGGGAGAGAAAACAAAAGACAACTGAATACAAGGCGACTTTTTGAGGTGATAGACATGTTCTAAATCCAGATTATGATGATAATTGAACAGTTCTAGAAAGTTGCAAAAATCTTTAAGTTGTAGAGTGCCAGTGAGTAAATAGGTACCCCTAAAAGTTACTTTTAAAAAGCTTAGACTGTTTCATTAAAACATGCTTCTTTTTTTTAAACCACTGAGCCACTATGGGAATATAGTTATTTTTTACATGACAGAAGTTAAATATTTCAAAGTAACTCAAAGAAGAAAGTTCTAAGGAAAACATTGTTTCTTCCCTGACTTGTATTAGTTTTCCTCTCTCTTGGGTTTACCCATCAAGGCCTTGTCTTCCGAAGACTTTCGGTGACCTCTGAGCCATCCGTCACACAGAGGTAAAGAGGTCCCAGCTGTACCTTTAGAGTAATGAACTCAATTCCACAGGCAAATACAAAAGGAAGACCAGCGACCCAAAGCCAGGTCTTCTTATGCTTGATCGTTCTGTTCTGTCTCCAAATGTGCATCTCCAGTTCCTTTAAACCACAAGTTTAGATTTTTAGACAACATGGCAGGACCAATATCCAGATTTAAGTTAGATATAAGACACAGGGTTTCAGAATCCACAAGGAAAACAAAAATGGTAAAGGTTTTTAAAATACATTTCTAGTCAGTGTACAACAGATATGGAAAAGAAAGAAATCGTAAATGTCCGATACATTTTCAAAGATAACACACCTTCCAGAGCATCGGCCAGCCACCACACTTAGTCTCTGCCCCAAAGGTGACCACTATTCTGACTTTCATCTACACCCATAAGTTGTTTTACCCAATTCAGTCACGCAGTATGTGGTCATGTCTAGTTTCTTTTACTTGACGCTGTGTATGGGTCACTCAGTGTTCCACAGTATTCCGTTATAGGAGCGTATCCATTCTATTGTTGATGAATATGTGAATTGTTTCTAGGGTGGGGGCTGTTATAAATGATGATACTGCTAACATTTTTTTGATAGTCTTTTGTACACATAGATGGAGTTTTCTGTTGGGTACAGATCTAGGAGTCCTTCCCAGGTCATAGGGCATGTGTATGGTTGGCAGTGGTATAAATCATTTTATTTTGCTAAAATCTAGAAAGCAACTTGAAGTGATTTCAGTGTAAATACACTTAAATGTAGAAATTTCCTAAATATAAACACACGTTCATTCTTCTTCAAGTTGACTTAAGCAAACACTGTTATAGACAGGACAATCGAGTATCAGTCACAGAGTTGTTGGGGTGTGATGTCGTGCCAACATCCCTGCTTGGGGGGACAATGTCTCCTGTGGGGTTCACCCTTGGAAAATGCATCCCAACATTCTTGCCCCCTTGGTGCAGTCTGGATGAGCGTGGCATTAATCGAAAAGAATATACTAAGTTTGTTCAATTTCTTCCTGAAGTCTGGAAATCAATTTATTTTTCATTGAAAAAAAAAAAACAGCTGGGAGGTACACACCTATACCCCAGCACACTGGGAAGCCGAGGTAGGAGGATTGCAAGTGTGGAGAAGGGCTGGGCAATTGGAGAGACGCTGTCTCAAAATAAAAAATAGACTGGGCATGTAGCTTTGTGCAGAGGCCCTGGGTTCGATCCACAGTACAGAAGTCCGAAGTTCTCAGCAGCACCTGATACCAGGATGTCTTTCAGTCATGCGATGATGCTCCCTGCTGGGTCCTGGAGCTCAAGACTTTGCCCCTGGCTGGTTCCTCAAGAGCAGCTGTGGACTCGTCAGCTAACCCATGTTGGAATCTGTCCCTGATGACCAGCATGATGTCTGAGTCCAGGCCAGGGAACCCGAGTTTGGCCTATGATTTCTTTGTGGCACAGTGCGTCTTAGAAATCCAGAGCCTTTGCCTTCGGTGCCTCAGCTGTCCCAGAGAGCATCCATGCCAGCGAACGCTCAGTCTCTGCCCTGGGTGTCCACCTGTGCCCCAGGGAGACCTCTGTGAAGACGAGGGGCCCCGTGGCCCCTGTGCCGGAATTCCCAGACCTCAGGAGTTTTTGCACCCTAATGAGCCAGGCTGCAGAGAGCCCTGGATTTTGTTTCTCTGCAACGTCTTTTTTATGTTTTATTTTATGGAGAAAAAGTAAAACATGATTTCATAACAAAATAATAGGAGAATAACAATAGTTAATATATTGCATATTGTTATCTTTAAAGTAGTTACTCAGGCCGGGATGTAGCTCAGTGGCACAGCACTCACCTGGCCAGCACAAAGTCCTGAGTTCAATTCCCGGTACAAAAAAAAAAAAAAAATTCTTAGGGCTAGGGATTTAGCTCAGTAGTGGGAGCACCTGGCCAGTAAACATGAGGTCGTGAGTTTGATCCCTGGTACCCCCCCCCAAAATCAATGCTTAAAGTAGTTAAAGTACAAGATATCAGCATAGAAGTTCTCCAATTGGTATTAGCACAAGCCTTTCTAAAACAAAAGTTAAGAGACACTAACAGTTTAACTGACTTGCATTTTTTCCCTTTTCCTTTCCTTCCTTTCCCCTGCCCCCATCCGAATTCCTTTTCCCTTCTGAACAATCTCTTCCCATTTCACAGTATCTATTGTATATTTTACACCTTATTTACTCTTTCAGTTTCTCACACCAGGGAGACAATATGATGTTTACACATGAGAGTCTGATTTATTTAACCTATGAGTATGGCCTCAGAAAATGTAAAGCTATCCCTCACTCATAGATAGGAAGAACCAACAGTGAAAATAGCCATACCCCCAAAGTTGTTACACAGATTTTATGTAATTCTGAACAAAATACCACTAACATACCTCACAGAACTACAGAAAACATTCCTAAAATTCATTTGGAAACCTAGAATAGTAAAAGCAATTCTGGGCGACAAAGGCAAGGCAGGAGGCATCACAATCCCTGACTTGAAATTATACTACAAAGCTACAGTGATAAAATCAACATGGTACTGGCAAAAAAAATAGACCTGAGGACCAGCAGAACAGATTCAAAGATGCAGACACAACTACATACACACTCACCCACCTTATCTTTGGCAGAGAGGCCAAATATGTTCACTGGAAGAAAGATAGCCTTTTTAATAAATGGTACTAGAAAGACTGGCTTTCCACATGCCAAAGACTAAAGCTACACCCTTGTCTGTCACCATGCACTAAATGGATCAAAGATCTAAATATTAAAACAGAAACATTAAGCCGGGCATGGTGGCACACGCCTTTAATCCCAGCACTCGGGAGGCTGAGGTAGGAGGAGCGTTGTGAGTTCGAGGCCGGCTTGGGCTACAACGCGAGCGCAAGGCTGGCCTGAGCTACATAGTGCAACCCTGCCTCAAAAAACCAGGGCCGGGAGTTTGGCTCAGCAGCTTAAGCGCCTGTCTGGCAGGCGCGAGGTTGTGAGTTCGATCCCTGGTGCTGCAAAAAAAAAAAAAAAAAAAAAAACAGAAACATTAAATCTGCTAGAAGGGAAAGTAGGAAGAAATCTTGAAGACATAGGCAGAGTTTATGTACAAAATCCAAACTGTATGGGAAATACTTCAAAGAATCAACAACTGGGATCTCACCTTATTAAAAAGGTTTTGCACATCAAAAGAAATCATCAACAGAATGAAAAGACAACCCACAGAGTGGGGAAAAAATATTAGCCAAATGTCACTCAGACAAAGGAGTTATATCTAGAACATAAAAAGATTGAAAAAATCAGAACCCCCCAAATTCAAAAACCCAATCCAAAAATGGGCATCTGAGATGAATATACACTTCTCAGATGAACAAATACAAATGGCAAATAAATACATGAAAAAATGTTCAATGTCATTGATCATTTGAGAGATGCGGAGTAAAACAACACTGAGATTCCATCTCACCCCAGAAAGAATGGTTATCATCAAGAAATCAATCAGTAACAAATGGTGGGGCTGTGGGGAAAAAGGAACCCTTCTCTACTGCTGGGAGTCACTGGTGGGAATGCAGGCTGGTGCAACCACTGTGGAAGTCAGTGTGGAAATTCCTCAAAAAACTAGGCCTGGAGGTCTCAAAAAAATAGGACTAGAGGTCTCATTCGACCCAGTTATTCCCCTTCTGGGTATCTGCCCAAAAGAATTAAAAACATCATACCATAGAGATATATGTACACCCATGTTTATAGCAGCACAATCTGTAATAGCCAGATCTTGGAAACAACCCAGATGCCCACCGACTAAGGAATGGATAAAGAGATGTGGTATTTTTATACAATGGAGCACTACTCAGCCTCTTTTTATTTTGATGCCACTGCAGTTTCTTGATCTTGGCCATGTTGTGGTGCACCTGTCAGGATACACAAGCAGCAGCCTCTTCGCCAATATTAGCATCCGGCGAGACAAGAGGAAGCAGTTTTACCGCGCCCAACCAATCATTTCTGAATTTTTGGCTTTATTTTCCATGTGTTCAGAATGATCTAAATATGAATAACTTAGCTGTCTTTCTTTTCTTTTCTCGCCTGGCCCTTTATTTTTTTACTTTTATTTATGTATTTATGTGTTTATCTATTTATTTATTTTTGAGTCATCAGGGCCTTGTTATGTAGTTCAGCCTGTCCTTGAAGTCAGTATGTAGTCCAGACTGGCCTCGAACTCATGGCAATCCTCCTGCCTCAGCCTCCCACCTGCTGGGATTACAGGTGTGCTGAGCCCAGGGCATTGTGAATGCTAGGCAAAAGCCCTACCACACAGCTACATTTTTAGTCCTCATTAAATTTTTAAAATTTTTGAGGCTTACTGAGTTGCCAGGCTGGTCTTGAATTTATAATCTCCCTGCCTCAGCCTCGAGAGTAGTTGGGATTATAGGCATGCATCACCATACCTGACCTGGGTTGTCTTTTGTTTTGTTTTAACCAGTTGCTCTGTATTTCTTTCCTTTTCTCATTTATTCAGTTTTTTAAAACAGCTGTGTTGAAATAGAATTCATGCATTCTATAATTTACCATCTAAAGCATACAATTTAGTGGTGCCGAGGATATTCACAGATACAAACGCCATGGCTGCAGTTAATGCTACCAATCATCAGATCCAAAAAGAAACTGTATCTTTTAGCCATCAGCTCCTCCTGCCCCACCCAGGCCTCAGCAACCGCTTGCAGGTCTTTTTGGGCACCACTCTTTCTGACTGACTCTCCTGGGAATGGAGCTAGAGACTGGCAGATACTGTTGCAAACTTCTTACAAGGTGGAGCACCTGTCAAGTGTTTCATTCCTGTGTCTGGCCAGGTGTGAGCTACCATCAAACCATGTGGTAAATGTCTGCATTTTAAAAAATGTACTGCAGTAAAAGACTCACGCACCAGTCTCCCTCTGGCTTCAAATGCACGTTGTTCTTGCCCTTTGTGAAGCAGTTCTGAATGCCCTCTTTTACAAGCCCTCTTTATTTGCACTGTCCTGGCTGCCTCAGTGTTCTGAACTGATTCAAAATGTTTCCTTTTCATGGTCATCTTGACTTTGGGGAAGAGCCAGAAGTGGCATGCTGCCAGATCTGGTTGGGGACACAGTGTCATGTTTTTAATGAGCAGCCTTTTTTTCTACTTTGGCAGTCAGCAGCCAGAATCATCACATTGTTGCTCACACCTTGTAAGGGGACTTCTAGATCTGCTTCAAAAATGATGGGGTTAGTGCCAGGGGTTGTGGCAATGTCTGTAATCCTAGGACTTGGGAGGTTGAGGCAGGCAGATCATCATGAGTTTGAGGCTGAGACAGGAGGCTTGTTGCAAGTTCAAGACCAGCCTGGGCTACATAGTGAGTTCAAGGCCAGTCTGAACTACATAGCCAGACCCTGTGTCAAAAAAAACAAAAACTCAAAACAAAAACAAACACAGTGGGATAAGTGGGTTTGAAGTGAGGAGAGTATTTTGAAGGACATTTATGGCTGTCTTTTACTGTAGTGATTTTTATTTATTTTTTATTTTATTTTATTGTATTTTGAGACAAGGTCTCACTATGCAGTTCAGGCTGGCCTTGAGCTCACTTTTTAGCCCAGGCTGGTCTTGAACTTGCAACGAGCCTCCTGTCTCAGCCTCCTGAGTGCTGGGATTACACGAATGCACCACCATGCTCGACCTGTAGTGATTTTTAAAAACATAATGACCCATGGTATTGTTTATCAGCCCTTGTAATACATCATAGATATACCACTTTTTTGTTTATTCATTTGTCCACTAGTAGATGCTAGGAGTGTTTCCTTCTATAACTTCTTTTAAATTATTTTTAATAGTAGTTATGCAGATTTAACCCAAATGTTTCACACTGAGCTACATCCCCAGACATTTTAAAACTTTTTTTTTTGTTTTTTTTTGAGGCAGCATCTTGATTAGTTCCTGGGCTGTGTGAAACATGTCATCCTCCTGCCTCAGCCTCCCAGAGTGCTGAGCCTGCAAGTGTATTCCACTGTGCTTGGCTGGCCAATGTTTAAACAAGAGAGAGTGTGACAGGTTCTGACTTATCTCTAGAGGAAAGGATGGATTTTAGCCTAATTGTAGAATTACAGTTTCTGTATTCTTTTTTTGTTTGTTTGTTTTGCAGTACCAGGGCTCAAACTCACAACCTCGCGCCTGCCTAGCAGGCGCTTAAGCCACTCAGCCAAACTCCCGGCCCTATTTTTTTTGATACAGGGTCGCACTATATAGTTCAGGCCGGCCTTGCTCACGTTGTAACCCAAGCCAGCCTCGAACTCACAACGCCCCTCCTACCTCAGCCTCCTGCATGCTGGGATTAAAGGCGTGTGCCACCATGCCTGGCTTCTGTATTCTTTTTTAAAGAAAATGTAGCTGAGAGCTCTTTAATGGGATGTTGTAGGAGGATGAAACAATCTGCATGTGTCTCAGTCAGACCACGCCTCCTTTCTTATTCTGTGCACCACCTTAGCACGGAAGGTTTGCTGGACGCTTCCGCTGTTGCTGAAGCGCCTTACATGGTACAAGAAGTTAGTGCAAATCCCTTATAAAAAATAATTTAGAATTTGAGCCAGCCTCATAACCATTTTTATTTTTGTAAATGAATTGTTATATATAGGAAAGACATTTTCTAAATGAGTTTGAAAGTTTGTACAAGAAGAAAAAGTGATTTCTGCCCCCTGGGCCTGCCAGAAGCAGCTCTTAATACACGTTTCATTATTAAATGAGTCTAAGTAAATTTCTAAGAGTTGATGGCCTATTAGCTACTCAAACTACAGTATCTCTGAATTTATGTAGTTTTTAAAAAGTGATCATGGGCTGGCATGGTGGCTCACGCCTGTAATCCAAGCACTTGGGAGGCTGAGGCAGTAGGATTATCACAAGTTTGAAGCCAACTTGTACTACATACTGAGTTCTAGGCCAGTTTGAACTAGATGGGGAGGCCCTGTCTCAAAAAAATAAAAAATAGCCACTGCCTTGAATATCACTTTCTTGAATAATTAAGGCATAAATGCTTATTAAATAAATAAGTCATTTATCAATACTTGATGCTGACAAGTGAACCAGTCACGATGTACTGGTAGTACTCTAGAATTCAGGCCACCGAGCCAGGCGTGGTGGCACACACCTGGAATCCGAGCACTCGGGAGGCTGAGGTGGGAGGCTCACTATGAGTTTGAGGCCAGCCTGGGCTACATAAGCCAGTTCAGAACCAGCCTGGACTACATAGTGATACCCTGTCTCAAAAAAAATAAATAAATAAGTAAAAATAAAAAATTGAGGTTATCTTTTCAGCAGTTTGTCAGTAGGTAATATAGGCTTTTAGAAGTTTCGTATTTCTCAGCTTTGTAAAAGTCTTTCCTAAGGATATAATCAGTTAAGGACAGAACTTTTTATGCAAGAATATTTGTTATTATGACATTTAAAAAAATTAAAATTTAGACCCATCCTAAAAATCCAGTAAGGAGCTTTGTGAAATAAGTTATAGTGTATCCACATGAGACAAAATTATGAATTACTAAATACTGACAGTATAATATCATTTGACAATGCCATGCATGGAATTATATTTATATATGTGGTATCGCTTGTTTATTAACTACACATGCACAAATATACACTTATAAGCACTTCTACAAGACTAGTAAGAGTACTTGTCTATGAGAGAAGGCTCTGGGTGATCTTGTGTTTTTTTAAATTTTCTATGGTTTTGAAATTCTCTGATGAATATGTAGTACTTTTTTTTTTTTTTTTTTTTTTTTTTTTTTTTTTTTTTTTTTTTTTTTTTTTTTTTTTTTTTTTTTTTTTTTTTTTTTTTTTTTTTTTTTTTTTTTTTGCAGTACTGGGGATTGAACTCACAACCTCGCATCTGCCAGGGCAGGCGCTTAAGCCACTGAGTCAAACTCCCAACCCTGGTTTTTTGAGGCAGGGTCACACTGTGTAGCTCAGGCTGGCCTTGCGCTCCTCCTACCTCAGCCTCCCAAGTGCTGGGATTAAAGACGTGCGCCACCACGCCCGGCTAATATGTAGTACTTATAAAAATAAGTGACCCTAAAAAATAATAATGAAAATGCCTTAAAGACTAGTCACCAGATATTATTTCACACTCATTACTTACATAGCTTTGAAGTTAAAAAATCATGAAATAACCTTTGACAAAAATTTTACAGACCATTAATCTGTCATGTGTTTATATCATCTATCTGCTCATAGAATGTGTAGTTGGCTGGGTGTGGTGGTACACATGCCTGTAATCCCAGCACCACGGAGGCTGAGACAGGAGGATCACTGCAAGCTCGAGGCCATCCTGGGCTATATAGTGAGTTTGAGGCCAGTATGACCTACACAGTGAGACCCTGTCTCGAAAAAAAAAAAAAAAAAAAAGAAGAGTGGCCACTGTCCCGCAGTAGTGCCCTTCAATCACATAGGCTCTTTGGCCCCTGTCACTGTCATGATTAATCCAAGAAGGACAGTCTCTTTTAGTTCACTGCACTGACTAAACCTGTCTTATTGGTGACAAGACGCTCCTGATAAGGGCCGGGCTCAGGAGGTGAAAACAAGGGCAAGTTTGGGTATTTTAACTTCACCGGGACCATTTTCTTTGATGGGTTGGACGTCAGATCCAATTTCGTTTACTTCAGATCTTGGAGCAGGGCGCTATGCGGGGATGGCCGGGAGGTAAGTCTGGAAGCGGTGCTTGAGTTTGGATTTGTTTTGGAACCACTTCTCTATGTTTACTGCTGACAGCTATCCACATTTGCAAAACACCTGAGGGAATGAAAGTGGTTCGTCATCCAGCAAGAAGGGGCAGTTGAAGGGTGGTTATTTCTCTCTATTCAGTTAGATGAATGTTTGAGTAAAGGGGCAAAGAAGAAAACAACCAGCTAGGAAGCAAATCAAACAGATAGAAGTTACCTTTCAAATTCGACACACATCTGTCCCTTGTGTACAGTCTGTCCAGTGTCCGTGTTAGCCTATGCAATCTACTTATTTTGTAAATTAAAGTTCAAAAAGGCAAAGATATCATTGACTTAAGCCAAACATGCAATAACTCCTGGAAATGGATTGTCAATAGGCATTGATATACAATCCTTATTTTGGCCGGGCAGGGGCAGAGCTGTTCTCAAGGTTAGGTAAAGGTCATCTCTTTCTGCCTGTTGCTTAGGCAGTGGTGATGAAAAAGCAGAGCCTGGAAATCTCGCTGCAGAGACAGATGGCCCGGTCTGTGTGCTCACTCAGGTCATCGTGGGTACTGTTCCCCTAATTGCTCTGGACCGATCGTCAAGTGAAATACCAGATTCACTGATAGCATCACTGTCCTGGGTTAACAGTCTCATTTGTGTGCCTTGATGAGCAGAGGCCATTGTCTCTAACTGCCTTTTCACAATGGAGCAGCTCATCTATATTTCAGACACCTCAAATTTAATCTTGGTTTTAGATGAGGATGAAGAACTTGCTTTGATGTTGCCACTGGATTAGTTTCATAAACTTTAGTAACTTTGGGAGAAAATCTTCAAAAAAAAAAAAAAGTCCCCCAAATTTAAAGGTAGGAAGCAAATGCAGATGGCACTCTAGTAATTTAAGGTTGTACTGAGTCTCCATATGGATGTCTCTAAACTTCTAGGTCTTTAATTTACTCCTTAAAACAAGAAAGATGGTGGCAGGCATGGTAGCACACGCCTGTAATCCCAGCATTTGTGAGGCTGAGGCAGGAGGACTGTGGCAAGTTCAAGGCCAGCCTGGGCTATAGAGTGAGACCCTATGTTAGAAAAAAAAGAAAGAAAAGAAAAAAAAATGAGAAAGATGGTTTATACTTGTGTCTTGAACTTTCGAAACAATTCAGTGGTAATACTTCCGACGATTCCAGATCAAACCTCTGAACAGTGTCTTCACCAGTGACCACAGGTCCAAGATGAGCCAGGGAGGAGCCGCTAAAGGCACAAGGAACAACACAGGAGGCCAGGGACTGGCGTGCGGGCGCATTCAGAGGAGAAACAGGGAGATCGACCTTTCGCAAAAGGGAAGGGGGACCAAGATCTGCGGGAGGTGGGACAGAGGGGAGATGAAAAAAACCCAGATGTGTTAGGTACAGGTAGCAGCCTCCCACGAAGAATGCAGTCAGGACGTGCCGCACATAGGTACTAATAAAAAAGCTGAAGAAAACCAAAGCTAACACACACACAGGGGTAAGGGTGGGCTCTTTAACAGGTGATGCTGAGAAATGGCTACACCTCCGCCTATTCGTCCTCCCAAGCAAGACTCAGTACTTCCTGCTCCAGCAGCCCCGCCGCTGCCCTCTGCGTGCCGGCTCCCGGCTCCCTCTCGGACACCCCACCAAGGGCCGTGGAGATCCTAGGAAGGCTGGGGCCGGAACACACAGCATACAGCCAGCACTGCTGCCTCGGCGCTGCCGCGGGGGGCCGAGCCCCCAGCAGGACACCTCATAACCGTCCAAGGGCAGGGAGGGAATTCATGCTGAAGTCCCCCCAAGACCACAGCTAGGAGACAAACTTCCATGTTGGGGGAGGGCGCCACAGATGGCTCTGACATAGCCTCCCTGCAGGAGTGGGTCAACACAATTGGTTCCCGGGAACTCCCCAAGAGGCTCCTGACGCCCCAGAGTCTGAGAGCCTCCACTCTGCATCAGAGCTCTGGGGACACCACTCCATAGGTTAGTGTGACACTGTAACCAGTATCCTTCCTGGGTCTGTTGTTCAGGCCTCATATTTTCTCTTTTTGAGGTAGGGTCTCAGTATGCGGTCCAGGCTGGCCTTGAGCTTACTTTGTAGCCCAGGCTGGCCTCAAACTTGCGGCAATCCTCCTGTCTCAGCCTCTGAGTGCTGGGATTACTGGTGTGTGCCACTGTATCTGGCTTGGGCTTTTTTTTTTTTTTCCCCAAATTCATTTTATTTCAAGGAGGAAAAAAAAAAAAGCACTAAAACAGAATTTCAAAACACATCAATTGGGGGCAACAATGGTACATACACTGAGCATTATCATCACCAAATCAGTCACCCAGAGCACAAGACATCTGCATTCAATTGTCCGAACAATATCAGCACAAATCTTTCTCTTCAGCAAACTCAAAGAATCAGTAGCATAACTATCTTAACTAGTTTTGTATATACACACATGTATGTACATACACATATACATATGTTGTTTCTTTCAGCTTCTCACACTAGTGAAACAATACAATGTTTACACATGTGTATCTTATTTATTTCACTTCTGAGGATGGTCTCAAGTTGCTCCATTTACCTGTAAAAGTCTCTAGTTTATCCTTCTTTATAGCTGAGTAGTAGTCCATTGTATAAAAATACCACATCTTTTTATCGATTTCTCAGTTGATGGACATTTGGGTTGTTTTCAAGATCTGGCTATTACAAATTGTGCTGCTATAAACATGGGTGCAAATATATCACTGTGGTGCCGCACCCTTACTCATGTTCTGTTGACAAAGTCCAAGCATGAGAAAAGATAGACTAGTGTTCTGTTGACAAGGTCCAAATGCAGAGAGTGTCTTCTGAGAAAAGGTCGCAACGTAAAAATTGACTTTGTGGAATGGGTTAATGCTTCTTGGGAACTATTGTGTTAATTTGTGCTCTGACACAGTTTGGAGAATTTCTTTCCTTCTTTCTCATGCACAAAATTAGTAAACACAGTACAGAAACTCCCTAAGAACAAAGGGATAATTTATAAAATGTTTTTCTACAAATGGTGTAACTGTCTGACATTGAGTCAGACTAAGATCAAGGTTATATTAAAAGCTTGGAAGTCTTAAATGATAATAGTAATGACCAGCTGTCTGGGGCTGTCTGGGAACCTCTATACAGAGAGGCCAATATGCTACTATGTTTTGAGGGAGACAGGGTAGATAGCACATCCTTGCAGCTGCAAGAACATCACAGAGAGATAGGAGGGGCTAAATCAGGGCTGAATATGGTTTTGTATTTTGCAGGTTTTTAGTTAGGGTACCTCAATGGAGCATTTATTAGTAGCAAAAACACGCTTCAAGGTCTTTAACTAAATTTAAAACTTTCTGCCTATGCTGACAAATCATGTAACCATAGAAACCATGTAACCATAGAGACACCTGTTGATTTCATTCTTTTATCTAAACTTTCAACCCTGGCCAAAAAAGAAAGTATATATTATTCTGTTAGAGCTTGCAAAAGTAGTAGTAATAGTAATGGTAGTCGTAGTAGTAGAAGCAATAAA
>RJWM01012650.1:0-45747 GCA_004363535.1 Dasyprocta punctata
TCTTTGGAAAAGTAAATTATATTTACAGAGAAGAATATAAATACTTGAAACTGAATTAATCACTTATAAATGTTTGAAATTAAATATTGGTTTTCAAGAATATTTGTAGGAAGAAGGGAAATGAAGTTTGGGGGTATAATGAGATAGAAAAATCTCTTTTGTGGTTGTTGAAAGTTTGAGTAAATATCAGAAACTTTTAAATCAACTTCTACTATAATTATTCTTACACAATATTGTTAAAAAAAGTTACAGATGTCATTAAGAGAGAAATCGATGAAAATTTTGTTTGTTTTTTACAATATTTGTGGGCATAAAACAGTCATTTGTTTTGGATACACACTTAAATTTAAAAATCTTGAGTCAAAGGGAATGTGTTTTCTTAATTGCATAAGAGATTGCAGTAACTTTTTAAAGAACTTTTATGCATCCATTAGTAAAGAATAAGGATTCTCATTACTTAATGTCTCTCAAATCCTGATATGACAGGAATTGTTAGTTGTTAGCTCTTCTCATTAAAGTATAGAGGAATATCATTTTTGGCTACTTTGTTTACCTGATTATAAAGATTCTGACTATATTTCTACTAATTCAAATGACTTATTTTGTTTACTATTCAAGAAAAAGAACACTTTTAAGTTTTATATTATTGTTAGTAAATTGTAATTCCTGCATATAACTCCTTTGTGAGAAGTATTTTCTCTCAGTTTATGTACTTTTTTCATTTTCTAAGTCTTTCATTGGTCAGGATATTTTTTTCAGAATTTTTAAATTAATATGCATGTGTTCATTCATATAGATGTATGTGCCTGGATATTTAAATATCCATGAATATGTTTATAAATTTTTAAATATACATATGTGTACACATGCAATATTTAAACATGCATCATTTTTCTTTTCAGTTTTACTTTGTCTCAGTAAAGGACATCAGCATATGCTTTTATGGTTTCATCTGGAAACATATTTACAAACTTTTTAAATAATATTCAAATTACTCAAAAGTAAATGCTACTGTATAATAATAATAGCTAATTTATTCTTATACATACTCAGTTATTCAAGCAAATGTTATTTTGTTTTGTTTTTTGTTTTCTGTTTTTGATATAGGGTCTCACTATGAAGTCCACACTGCCCTTGAACTCACAGCAATCCTCCTACCTTAGCCTCTCCATTACTGGGATTACAGATAAATAACATCACACCCAGTTTCAAGGAAATTTTAGTGAAAAGGTCTTTATCGCCATTAAACAGTACTACAAAATATTATTTGATAGTATTCTCATTTTTATTGATTTTCATATGAGCCATTATTTTGTCATCTCATTAAATATACTTTTAGTTTGACTTCCTGCAAGGTTTTTTGTTTGTTTGATATGATTCTTATTCTTGATCTTAACCAAAGGCTGCCAAATGATATTTTGCTTTTTAAAAGTTTTATTTATTTTTGTGCTTTTGTGAAAACGTGAAGATTAACTTGATAATTTAGACTTGGAATCTTGAGAATGATATCATTCAAGAATTTTGGAAAATTTCTGACTAAATCTCAAAAGTTTTTCTGCCTCACATTACATTTTCTCTACTTCCAGAGTTCTGATTATATATGATTCCGATCATTTGAAATTATCCAGTCATTCTCAAATGATATGTTAAGATGTATTGCTTTTCTCTTTCCCTTTAAATTGGATGATTTCTATTGCCTTTCTACCAAATGCATTTAAAGAAATGTCTATCTAGTCCCCAAATAAGTTTAATGATTAGTCCTTTAATGTATATCTTGCAGTTGTAATTTACAGTGAGTACCTAAGAAGTTGCATACATAAGTCTAAAATACGACATCGACCTGGGTCTAATGAGGAGTTCCTTTTGTTAGATTTGCTTGTGCTGTGAGAGGCAACTACTTCAATCACAGGGTTAGTTCTCTCCGTTTTCTAGAGATTGTTATTTAAGCCCTGGAAAGACAGGAGAACGCTGTGGTTCCTCCCTCTGCGTTACAATTCGGTTTGAGGATTTCAGTCCACCTAAACTGCTCAGTTTTTGATCTAAGGTCTTATCCTTTGGTTCTTTGGTATTTTCTTCTTGTTCTCTATCTAGTCTTTGGGTGATATCACCATGCAGTCCTTGTAGGCAGCATATTTTACAGCTAGGTTCACCAAAATAGTGGTGCTGTTCCTCGGAAGTCTCTGAAGATGGTCTTCAATGTTTCATTGTCCCCCAGTATGAGGGAAGGAACGTGGAGGCGGTGAGAACTCTCTCTGGGATTCCTAGGAACCCTAGTTTTTCCAGTGTCGAAATAACATCATTAACATGTAGCTTACTTCCACTTTCCATTACAAAATCCTCGTACTTGTATTGGTTTCTCTTCTGCCTGGCCCAGTTTCAAGGATTATAGGATCTTCGATCTCTTTTCTCCTAGGAAACTTTTACTTCATTCCAGAATTTAGTTCATATAAAACTTTAGTTCCTCAACACTTAACATGGATTTTAAAACATGACTTTGTTGCTTCTTTGACATACTCTTTTTGTGTGTGAGAGAGAAATATTTAATGAACTTTGTGTAGTTTTATCAGAGGCAGAATTTTACTAGACAATTAGATCAGGTACACTTACATTTGAATTAGGTATCTCTGTGCTAGCTATATAGTGTTTTTTAAAAAAGAAACTACTCTGTACTTTATTGGCAACATCTTGTTTTCATTTGCAATGGAGTAATTCTTCAATTTATGATAATTTAAAAGGGAGTTGCAAATAACACAGGTATTTTTGAGTATTCTGGTGTTCAACAAATGAATTTTTTGTTTAAAATTTATCAGTGTAGTGAATACATAAGAGCTCTACAGATGAAAGCAATCTTACAGCATTTGCGATCTGTAATTATTAGTAAAATTCTTACACAGAAGTTGATTTTAAAAAGAAGGCTTGTCTAACAATATTTTCTCTAAAGTAAAAATATTGTATTGAACATATAATAAATTTATCGAAGTCTTTCCAAGTGAGTAATAAATGACAGTGAAACTACTTTTATCTGTAGTTTCTTATGAAAGTTTATTCATAATGAATGTCATTTATGTCACATTTCCATTATGTCTTTAGCTTCATTCCTGCAGTTGCATGAATTACCTTTACAGTTTCTTTCAAACCTGAATGGAACTTTCCATGACCCCAAAAGTTTTATGTACTGCATGGTTGTAAAATCAGCATCACCTGGATGATTTCAAATTCTGTTGTCAGTGGTAGCAGTAGCCAGGGTCCCTTGCCCTGCAGTGGTCTCTCAGTATTGGTGAGTACAGAGAAATGAACCCTCAAGAAGTCATTCAGTAGGAAGAATTTCTAAAATGGGAGTCTTAGGTAGTTTTCTCTAATAAAAGGTTTATGTCTTTGCACCTTTAAAAGTGGCCTCTTGTTGATTGCTGAGGTGCCCCCAAGGCATCTTTCCTCTTGGTTCTGTACAAATACTTGGTTTTGTTTTTATAATACCTGTCTCTTTAACAACCATGACTCCTTTGGCCCCAAAGGCACACATGATTCCTTTCGGGTGAAAATTTAAGTTTTAAAGAGACTAATGGCTTTAGGGAATTCTCTCCATAACTGGCTAGTTTCCAGGTAGAAACATCATGATAGAAGGAAGTAGTAGAACAAGTCTGCTTAGTGCATGGTGGTTGGGAAGCAGAGCATGATAACACTGCCAGAGAAGAATTGAGGGTCCAGATGCTTTCTGCTTCTAGGTCTCACTACAAACATGGATAAAAGTAACTACAGCATGAATGGTGGTTTATTTTGAAATTTTCTCAACCAAATCAGTTAGTCTAGTGCTATTAATTCCAGTCTCTGGAAAGACTCAGTACATAGATAAAATGTACACTTTTTTGCCTAAATATAATATACATGAAGCCAATTGCCAATGAAACCTTCATTCTGAACTGAAACCTTCTGAGATTAAATTTGCTGTCCACATTTTTATCAGCATTCTCATTTTCTAAGATTAGACCAGAATCACCCTAACCTTATACCATTTAAGGCTTCAGTACACTGTATTTCCAACCCTTTTTTTTTTTTTTTTTTTTTTTTTTTTTTTTTTTTTTTTTTTTTTTTTTTTTTTTTTTTTTTTTTTTTTTTTTTTTTTTTTTGTACCAGGCATCGATCTCACAACCTCACACTTGCCAGGCAGGTACTTAGGTCACTGAGCTAAATCCTTGGCCCATTTTCAACACTTTTAAAAGTCTTTCTGCAAAATAATTCTAAAGGCTTCTAAACCACATGATCAGGTATAGTCACAACAATGTTTCCACTTCTCCATTACGAATTTTTGGTATCAGTCACATTAGACATTGCTGGCACACAAATCTCAATTCTTTCAAGTTAAAAGAGAGTAGGTTTAAACTGGCTCATGACTTCAGGAGATTCACTCCATAGTTGGCTAACTGCAAGTCGGAATGATCATAGAAGTGTGTGGTGAAGCAAGTTTTCTTAGCTCATGGTAACCAGAAAGCAAAGTATGCTAATAGTTCCAGAAAGGAAAGTACCAGGGATCAAGTATACTACCCAAAGTTATGACCAACCCTAGCATAAGAAAAAGAGTGTTTCACTAATCCCGTAGAAGAGTCACAGGCCAATCACATTTACAGTTAAACTCAACATCACAGAAAAAAATTCCTAGGTGATTTTGGTAAGAAAATACTGAAATTAGGCAGAAATGTGTCAGACAAAATATGAGAATAAAAAATGATGAAAACTATGTCTTGATTATATTTTAATATAGTGAAAACCTTCATTCATATTTTAACTTTTGCTCAGGCAAAATACACGTGGAAGAAATTGTTTAGTACATTTTTAACTCACATTATCTAGTTACATTCATATTTCTTATCTGTTTATGCTTCTTAAGTAGCTTTCAAACACTTTTTTGAAATAAACTGATTTCTAAAGAAGGCCACACTAATGAACAAAATAAAAATAAAGTTTTCCATCATATATTTAACAAGGATTTTAAATATTTTATGAAATTTTCCACGAAATTAAGCACTTTACATAGAAAGGTCAAGCATTATTAACCCACAACAATGACTTATTCAGTTTCTCAAAAAAAAAAAAAATCAGCCTATGGACTCATTAGAAATCAACCACTCATTCAGTGAGTGAGTTAATATACTCCTTATCGGAATACGAATGAATACAGTTTTCTATAACATTTTATTTAAAATTACTTGTAAATTGTTTAAACATTTTCACTTTTATTAGGCTTTAACTTAGGTACAGTTGGTAAATTTTTTCTTTAATATCCCTGAAAATGAATCTGAATAATAGTTCTGTGTCTCTTATATAAGACTTCATGTATTAACATTTATTTAATAAAATGCAGTTAATTACCTCATTTGTAAAACTCAATTTGTTCTAAGTTCTCATCTGAACAGTGCAAAGTTTGAGAACTGAACACATTTTTCCCTTAAGAAATCATAGAAAACCAAATAATTGCTTGTGAGACATCAAAAGTATGAATAAATTTTTCCAGGACTTTGACAAATTTTGCATTGATTTCTTTTGTTCCTCTTCCTCTTCTTCTTCTTTTTCTTCTTCTTCTTCTTTATCCTCCTCCTCTTCCTCCTCCTCCTCCTCCTCCCTCTTCTTCTTCTTAACTCAATCATGATTCTTATCATTTTCCTCTTACTCTTACTACTGATATTACTAACTTTCTTTGGAGCCATACTTATGATATTTTACACAAATAAAGGAAACAAAAAGGCACAATTTTGAGTGTTTGAATGCACTAACAAGCTATATGTTGTCTGGGTGAGCATGGCACTTAGAAAGCATCAGCCTTCTGTGTCTGTGGTGAGATGAGAGGCACAACTTGCTCTGGTCCCATACAGATTTTCTAAAGTCAGATTTTCAGTTCAACAATCAAGCAAAGCAATAAACACTAAGCAGATTTTTTTTCCCAACATTGCTCATTGAGTAGTAAAAAGAGCATGAAATCATTCCACAACCAAGGCATCACTGTATACATACTTCATACAGTATTAATCCTTACATTTCAAAAAACATGCATTTGAACTTCAAAAACCATGTATTTGCATGAAAAATATCACATAAAGATACACTAAATACTTTGTCACTGCCATTTTGTTTTTGCGTAGTTTTCCATTAAGAAATATTTTATTTTCTCTGGAATAATAATTATTTTATGTACATAATTTTTAAATTTTACAATGAAAACAAGGACATAAGAAATGAATTTAGTAATCTTACCCTCATACATGTTTTGGTAAAATTAAATAGAATAAAAAATAAATTTCTAAGTAATTATATCACCCTCCTATTCAGCTTAAACTGGTATTTATATCTCTAAAAATGGAAAATATATTTTATACTTCAAAAAATTAGAAAGTGAAAAAGAGTAAGAGAAACTTGGAAAAAGGAAAGAAGAAGGGAATTCTTATTTTTAAATAAATTGATAATGATGCTTAGTATGTCTTATATTTACACTCAAATACACTTTGCAGTTTTAAAGTCTATACAAATGTAAAAAACTTCTGTTTTCACTTCTGTTAATACCAAGCTTGGAAGTGGTCCTTGAAAAACACTGATTTAAAGGGGAGTGAGAGTTGAATGAATTTGCTAATCTGAGATTTGAAACATTGATTTTGAAAATGTATAAGGAAACTGCTACAAGTAGGTGAGACAACTATGAATCACTATTCATAGCTGAGAAACTTCAGCTCAACTATTCCTACACGAAATAAGATGTATACTAAAATGATTTATGGATTTAGTGAAATTATTTAAAAATAGAATATTAGCTTTGAAATTGGTTGTTTCTTGCAAAACAAAACAGTAAGCTCAAGTTGCAAGAGAATTTTTAAAAACTGGAGCTATCCCAGAGTTTTTAGGGCATTTGGACTCAAAAATTAAGTCTATTATTGACAATATATAAATGAAGTCACATAGGATTCATTAGAAACCAACTTCAGGTGAAAGAAAAATAAAGGACTCTTAAAATTTTGGAATAAATTACTGACTATTATTATATTATATCAGCTAGAGGAATTGCAAGTAAAAAAGAGACTAAATGTGTTGACCCATGACCACCTAACAAGACCAAAATCAAATCAAATAGAAGAGCATAGTCATAAAGTAATCTTTCATTAGAAATATAAAGGCAAAACACATTTCAGTCAATATTACTGTGTAGAAGTTAGAAACCAGCAATGTATTTCTTTGGGAATGATTTTTGCTTTATTCTGATATAATTTACACACTTGTCTCTTAGATAATATGAATATTTATTACTGTGTTTTAATGCTAAGTTATGTTATTATATTTATACCATTAAAATATTGACTTCATCCTTCTTTAAAAATAATTAAATCTTGGAGTTGTGGCAAAGGATTACAGTTAGCCATACTCAAATGACATCATTGAAAGTGGATCTATATTAGCAAAAAAGTCTTTGGAATATAAGTTTCCACAGACCTCAATACAATACAAAACAAAACAAAAAAGCAAATAAAACATTAGTAACACTAGAAGAAAAAGCAACAAAATGATTTCAAAAACTCTTAACTCCCCTGAAACCAATTCAAGAAGTACCAAAGGACAGAGTAGCATAAGTCATGCAGTATAATTAATTCAAAGGATAACAGATAAGGTAATAAAACAACTTGTAGAGGTGCTCATTGGGATTAGTGAAGCTATAATTAAACTGACAATGGAAGTAATAACTGAAAAGGTGGAACTGTAGAAGCACTAGTATAAAACAATATGAGTTAAACAAAATGAGATAATTTGCCAAATAATTAGAGACCATAAAATGATTTCAAGAAGAAATCCAGGAGATTAAAAACCTTATCGAAAGTACAGACAGGAGAACCAACTTATATGAGGACAGTATTTCAGAGCTGAAAAAAAACTGTGCCTTTAAAGACCAACAACAAAAGACAACTTAAAAACAACAATAAAACTTGAAATTTCAATCTAACAATGGTTAGATGATGAATAGACTAATCTGAAAATAATTGGAACATGAAAATTTGCGATGCAAATACAATGCAAATACCATTAAAAAATATTTGAAGGAATAGTGAAAGAAAACTTCTGAAAAACAGGGAAATAAACATAGAGATAAGTGAGGCACATAGAAGCCCAAATTACCAAGGCCTGCATGGCAAACTCCACTGCGCCATGCAACCTTGGCATCTTGCTTGGAACCTGATAGGGCCACGCCCAGGGTCCTTCAGGTAGGTCTCTTGGGACCTGGTTGGGCCCTGCCCAGTGACCTTGAGGGGCAGGAGGAACTCTTGTGCTGAGTGGCATGAGTCGAAGGCCTACAGTGACCTCCACCTAGCCATACAACCTCAGCACCTCACTTGGAACCTGGTAGGGCCCTGCTCAGCAACCCCAAACAGCTGGGGAGCTTCGGTACACCATGTGACATGAGCTGAAGGCCTGCACAGCATACTCAATCTAGGTGTTCAGGCTTAGTATGCCACTCAGAACCTGGTAGAGTCCCGCTCAGCAAACTCAAGAAGCCGGGGAGCTTCGAAGTGTCATGTGAGGAGTGCTGAACACCTGCTCAGCATACTCCCCACATTTGAGGAGGCTTTAGGTTCCACCAGGGACTGGTAAGGCCTGACTGACAACTCCCACTCAACTAGGGAAACCCCTTGCAGTATGGATAGATATCCTCAAAGCAAGAAGCAACTGAGACCTTGCATTTGGCTTCTCCAGTGAAATATAAGAAAATGAAAAAAGGAAAGCACAAAATGCAATCTCAAAACTCCCGCCCATTCCAAACAAACCTAGGAGACAAGGGCATAGAAGAAAGTGTAAGATGTACACCTGAAATATTGGAAATGATAGCAACTGAGGTAAAGAAACAATTCCATGAAGCTGTAAAGGAACTCAGATCAGAAATAATATCCCAGGAAAAAGAAGAAATGATAAACATAATAAAAGAAATGCTAAACACATCTAAAGAAGAGTAGTTAAAAAAAATTGAGGAGAATTGCAAAAGGATGGAAACCTTGAATGAACAATATATGAAATAAACAGAATTCATGTAACAGATTCAAAGAGATATCTAGAAAATCAAAAATTCCATTGAAAGCTGGCAAAATTGCCTCAATGAATGTGAAGATAGAATTTCAGACCTCAAAGACAGAATTTCAGTGAGTGAACAGGAAAGGAAAGATCTTTTAAAAATAACAAGGAATCAGGAAGTAACAATTCAGCAGTTGCAAGATGATGAAAAGAAAAGCAATAAATTTGATAGTTGTAAACAAAAAAGGTGACAACACAAATGATATCAAAAGAGTACTTACACAAGTAATAGCCAAAAATTTTCCAAACATGGGAAAGGAAACCAACATACAGATAAGTGAAGCACATAGAACACTGATTAGCCATAACCAAAATAAATCTAAACCCAGACAAATAATAATCAACATCTCAGAAATTCAACATAGGAACAAAATATTAAAAGTTGTTAGAGAAAAGAGACAGATCACCTATAAAGGAAAGCCCATCAGAATCACAGCAGACGTCTCAACACAATGAAATCAAAAAGAACATATAGTGCAGTATTTCAAATCCTAAAGAAAAAGGACTTCTAACTCAGACTGATGTACCCTGCAAAACTGTCATTCAAAATTGATGGAGAAATAAGATACTTCCATGAAAAAGAACAGCTGAAGAACTTCATGACCACCAAACCAACACTGCAAAGAATACTGAAAGATATGCTAGATAGATATAAAAATAACTATGACCCCATGAACACCAACAGAAAAAAAAAAGCAAAGCAAACAATTAAACACAGGGGAAAGGTGAAAAAACAACAGCAGAAAGATAATATGACAAAAATAAACCAATATATATCAGCTATAGCCATTAATGCAAATGGCCTCAATTCACCAATTAAAAGAAATAGACTAGCAAAATGGATCAAGAAACAACATCCAACTATATGCCGTATATAAGAAACCCATTGAACCCAAAAGGAAATTCATAGACTGAAAGTCGAAGGATGGAAAAACAATACTTCATGCAACAGGAACCCACAAAAAAGCAGGGGTAGCTATTCTGTTTGCATACAATGTGAACTTCAAATCAAGAATGATCAAAAGAGATAAAGAAGGTCACTACATAGTAGTTAGGGGAAAATTTCAAGTGGAAGAAGTAGCGATCTTAAATATATATGCACCAAAAGTGGGAGCACTCAGCTATATGAAACAAATATAAATAGAAATGGAAACTCAAATAAGCAATAACACAATTGTAACAGGAAACCGTAACACCCTTTGACAAAAAGAGACAGATCAACTAGACAGAAAATCAGCAAATAAATAGCAGAACTGAATTAAACTTGTGAACAAATGGACTTAGTAGACATGTACAAAGTGTTTCACCCAACAACATCTGATTATACATTCTTCTCAGCTTCACATAGTGCATTCTCTAAAATAGATCACATACCAGCCCATAGAAAATACTTAAGTAAATGCCAAAGAATCAAAATTATCCCATGCATATTATCTGATCATAGTGACATGAAACTAGAAATTGACAAAAGAAACTGCAAAAACTCCATAAACACATGGAAATTGAATAATGCACTTTTGAACAATGAATGAGTCACAGAAGAAATTTATGAAGAAATTAAACAATATCTACAAGCAAAAGAAAATACAAATACAAATTACTGGAACCTGTGGGATGCAATGAAAGCAGTCCTCAGAGGGAAATTTATTGTGGTGAATTCCCACATCAGGAAAACTGAATGAACACAAATAAAAAACCTGATGCTACAACTCAAACATCTAGAAAAACAAAAGCGAGTCAAGCCCAATGCCAAAAGAAGGGAGGAAATTATAAAGATAAGAGCAGAAGTGAACACAATAGAGACTAAGAAAACAATAGAAAGAATTAGAAAAGAGTTGGTTCTTTGAAATTATAAATAAAATTGATAACCTCCTAGCCAACCTTATTTAAAAAGGAAAGAAAAAACTCAAATTTATGCAATAAGGAATGAAAAGGACGAAATTACTACAGAATCTGTGGAAATACAGAAGATCATCAATACCTACTTCAAGAATCTTTACTCTTATAGGTTTGTTAACACAGAAGAAATGGACAGATTTCCAGAAACATACGAATTACCAAAGATGGATTAAGAAGATATAAAACTGCAGAATAAACCAATTTCAATTAATGGAATTGAAAATGTAATTAAACCTTACCAACAAAGAAAAACCCAGGTCCTGATGGGTTCACAGCCAAATTCTTCAACAAATTCAAGGAAGACTTAATGCTAACACTCCTCAAAAACTTCAGTGAAATTGATAGGGATGCAATTCCCCCTAACTCATTCCTGGAAGCAAGTATTACCCTAATAGCAAAACCAGAGAAAGATTGAACCAAAAAGAATTACAAGTCAGTCTCCCTAATGAATATAGTTGCAAAAATCCTCAATAAAATACTGGCAAACAGAATGCATCAAGTTATCAAGAAGATTATACACCACCACCAAGTAGGATTCAACCCAGGAAAGTAGGGAAGGTTCAACATATGCAAATTCATAAAGATAATACACCATATCAATAGAGCCAAAGATAAGAATCACATGATCATTTCAATAGATGCAGAAAAAGCTTCTGGTGATGTCCAACACTCATTCATGATAAGAATCCTATGGAAAATTGGAATAGATGGTCTTTACCTCAATCTCATAAAAGCCATCTATGACAAACCAACAGCCATCATCATATTAAGAGGTCAAAAACTGAAATCTTTCACTTTGAAATCAGGAATAAGACAAGTATGTCCATTATCACCACTCCTATTCATTATAGTGCTGAAAACATTAGGCAGAGCAATTAGATAAGAGAGAGAAAAAAAAGGAATAAGGATCTGAAAAGAAGTTAAATTATCATTATTTGCAAATGACATGATACTCTATGCAGAAGACCCCCAAAACTCCATTGAAAGACTTCTAGATGTAGTAACCAAATTCAGTAATATAGCTGAATACAAAGTCAACCCTCGAAATTCAATAGCATTCCTGTACACAAACAACAAGCTCAATGAGAGAGAAATAAGAGAAACCACACCCTTCACAATAGCACCCAAAAAAATGAAATACTTAGGAATAAATCTAACAAAGGAAATGAAGTATCTATTCAGTGAAAATTACAATACTGTGAAAAAAGAAATTGAAGAGGATCTCAGAAAATGGAAAACCATGCCATGTTCATGGATAGGAAGAACAAACATTGTGAAAATGGTCATTCTGCCAAAATTGTTGTACAGATTTAATGAAATTTCAATCAAAATACCATTAACATACCTCACAGATATAGAGAAATCATTCCTAAAATTCATCTGGAAATCAGAAGAGACCTAAAATAGCAAAGGCAATTCTGGACAACAAGGCAAGACAGGGAGCAACACAGTCCCTGACTTCAAATTATACTGCAAAGCTACTGTGATAAAATCACCATGGCACTGGAACATAAACAGACCTGAAGATCAATGGAATAGATTAGAAGATACAACCACAAAGCACAAACACAAACACACTAAGCCATCTTATCTTTGACAAAGGAGCCAAACAGTCACTGGAAAAAAGATAGCCTCTTTAATAAATGGTGCTGGAAAAACTGGCTCTCCAGATGCAAGAAACTAAAATTAGACCCATGTCTATCTCCATGTGCTAAAATAAAGTCAAAATGGATCAAAAATATGAATATTAAAACCAAAGCACTAGATCTGCTGGAAGACAAAGTAGATAGAAATCTTGAAGACATAGGGGTAGGCAGAAAATTCATGAATGAAAACAAACTGTGCAGGAAATGCTTTCCAGAATCCACAAGTGGGACCTTATCTTATTACAAACAGTTTGCAGAACTGGGAGTTTGCCCTGCTTGGCAGAGGCAAGCTTGTGAGTTGGGTCCCTGGTGCCACATACACACACACACACACACACACACACACACAAAGGATTTTGCATGTCAAAAGAAATCTCCAACAGAGTGAAAAGAAAACCCCCAAATTGGGAGAAAATCTTAGTCAACTCTCCCTCAGACAAAGGACTTGAATGTAGAACAAAAAAGAATTTAAAAAAATCAGACCCCCGAAATTCAAAGACCCAATCCAATAATGGTCATCTGAGATGAATACACATTTCTCGACTGAAGAAATACAAATGGCAAATAAATACATGAAAAAATGTTTAGCATCATTGCTCATTCAAGAAATGCAAATTAAAACAACACTGAGATTCCATCTCACTCCTGAAAGAATGACCAGGATCAAGAAAACCACCAATAACAAATGCTGGCGGGGCTGCGGGGAAAAACAACTCTTCTGCACTGTAGGTGGGAGTGTAGACTGGTGCAACCACTGTGGAAATCAGTGTGGATGTTCTTCAAAAAGCTGGCTTTGAAAGTCCCATTTGACCCAGCTATTCCACATCTGGGCATATTCCCAGAAGAACTGAAAACGTATCACAGTGATATATGTGCACCCATATTTGTAGCAGTACAAGTTGTAATAGCCAAATCTTGGAAACAACCTAAATGCCCACCAACTGAGGAATTGATAAAATAGATTCTTATACAATGCAGTACTGCTCAGCTATAAAGAAGGATCACATTGAGGCTTTTATAGCTAAAGGGATGAGACTTGAGACCACACTCATAAGTGAAATAAATCTAACACAGGTGTGTAAGTACTATATTGTCTCCCTAGTGTAAAAACCTGAAAGAGTAAATAAGATGCAAAATCTTCAATAAATATTGTGAAAGGATAAGCAACTCTGTTGTGTATAAATACATTTTCTTTAATCATTCATCTGTTAATGGAAAAGTAGGTAGCACCCAAGATTTAACTCTTATGAATTGGGTTGTTATAAATATAGCTATGAATTGGGCTTCTATAAATATAACTATGCATTATTACTGTAATACAATATTTTTTGAGATGATAAGTGGAATTGGGATAGCTGGATCAAATGGAGTTTCAAGTTTCAGTTCTTTGAGAAAGCTCCATAGTGATTTCCATAGTGGTTGTAATAATTTATATTCCCAATAACAATGTAGAATGATTGATTTTTCACCACATCTTCACCAGCGTTTGATATTATTTGATTCCTTTATGATAGTCTTCATTTTCCTGATGTAAAATGGAATCTCAGGGTTGTATTTATTTGCATTTCTCTAATGGCCAGTGATGTTGAACATTTTTATTCATGAACATATCAGTCATTTGTAATTTTCCCGAGAAATCTTTGTTCATTTCAGTTGCCTATTTTGTGATTGGATCTTTTATCTTGTGGGACCTTTTTATTTGTACTTCTTTATATATTCAAGATATTGGTTTCATCACAGGAATAGCTGGCAATTTTTCCCATTTTGTGTGCTGTCTATTCACTCTATTAGTTGTTTCCTTTGCTGCGCAAAAGATATTTAGCTTGATATGATCCCATTTACTGATGGTTAGTACTGTAGTTCAAGACACTGGGATTCTGTTCAGAAAATCCTTGCTTATACTTATATCTCAAAGAAGATTTTCTATTTTCTCTTCAAGCTGATGACCCATATTGATTTTAGTTTACTACTTGCCTAGATAACAGTTCTAGATTCAGTTTTCTGCATGCAAATAGTCATTTTCATAGCATCATTTATTAAAGAGGATATTTTCTTCCAGTCTATATTTTTGCCCCTTTATCAATGACTAAACAGTCCTGAGGTTGTTTCTGCATGCAATATTCTGTTCCATTGTTTCACGGGTCAGATTTTATGCCAGGATTATGAGGGGTTTTTTTAATCATTATAGTTTGGTAACATAACCTCAGATTTAGAACAGCAATATCTCTTTCTCTAATCTTTCAACTCACTACTGTTTTTCTTTCCTGGTTTCCTGTGAATTTTAGAGTTGTTTTCTCTCATTCTGTGAAGGAATTCTGTTGATATTTTCATTGTAGTTGCATAGAATTTGTACATCAGTTTTGGAAGTGAGACCACTTTGAGAATTTTGATTTTGCCAATTCATAAATAGAGGATAATATTGCATTTCATAATGTCTTCTTTTTTCAGAACTCTGTAGTTTTCATTGAAGAGTATTTCAACTCATAAATTAGGTTAACTCCTGAGTATTTAATTTTTCTTCATACTATTCTAAATGTTGTAATTGTTGTCCTAATTTCTTTGTCAGTGAGCTCAGTAACAGTATAGAGAAGTGCTATTGATTTTTAAGTGCTAATTTTGTTTCCTGCTACATTCTAAACTTGGTAACCAATTCTAGGAGTCTTTTGGTGGAATTTTTTCAGTCTTGTTTTATAGGACCATGTCCTTTGCTTAGAGTAGTACTTTGAATTGACTGTTTCCTGTATGTTTCCATTTCATTTCTTTCTCTTGTCTGATTGATCTGGCAGACAGTTCAAGGACTATGCTGAACATTAGTGGTGATAGACAATATCTTGCATTTTTCCTTATTCTAGAGAGAAGATTTGTTTTTTCCCATTAATCAGAATATTGGCACTAGTTTTTCCTTACATTGTTTTAATCACATTGTGATAAGGCCTTTCTATACCTATGTTTTCAGGGATTAATCAGGAATGAATGCTGAATTTTATCAAAGGGCTTTTCTGTGTCTATAGGGATGGCCATGAGATTTTTGTCCTTGATTCTGTTTATGTGATATATTTGTTGCACATATTCATTTGTGTATATTGAAAAATCCTTCCATCCCTGGGATGAATCCTACATGATCATGATGTATGATCTTATTGATGATTTGTGACATTTTGTTTGCCAGTTTGTTGTTGAAGATTTTTGCACCTATATTCATTTTAAGAGATGGGCCTGTGGTTATACTTTTGTGACTGGGATTTTTTTTTTTATTTATTTTTATTGCTGTAGATTTTTTTTGTATTATTTAAAAGAGAAAAACACACAGAAAGGAAAAACAAGAAATAAAAGTGATAAACAAACAACAACAACAAATCAAAAACAATAACAATTTAGGTTTTCAGAACAAGATTATAGGAAATTAACAAAGGTTGTTATATTGCATAGTTACCTTCAAAGCTATTGCTTAGATTACCAGATAAAGATACACAAAATGGGGCTGTGGGGAAAAAGAAACTCTTCTCCACTGTTGGTGGGAGTGCATACTGGTGCAACCACTGTGGAAATCAGTGTGGAGTTTCCTCCAAAAGCTAAGATTAGAGATTCTATTTGACCCAGCTATCCCACTTCTGGGCATTTTCCCAGAAGAATTGAAAACATCATACCACAGTGATATATATGCACCCATGTTGATAGCAGCACAATTTGTAATAGCTGAACCTTGGAAACAACCCAAATGCCCATCAACTGAGAAATGAGTAAAAACGATATGGTATTTTTTATACATTGGGGAACTACTCAGCTATAAAATTTGACTTTTATAAGCCGATTTCCAATAGACTATACCTGCCTCATTTCCATCTGACATCTCCTTTACATGGCTTTTTGTGTTCACATTTCTATCAATATTGTAACCATGAGCATTTAAATAATCTCTAAGAAATTTTAGTCCTTCCTATTCTTATCTTTTGAACCCTCATGAGAATCACCCACAGACTTCCAATTTACAGCATGTTTGGATTTTTCTATCCCCTCCAAACCCTGGCAAAATCTAACCATTACAAAGTTACAAACCCATATATACATTATCAGTTGTAATTTTCTCTCTTAAGTACCAAATTTTCTGTCTTAATTTGTGTTTCTGTAACAGAAACTTTTGGTAGATAATGTATAAATAAAAAAGGCTGAATTAGCTCAAGATTTTGGTGGAAGGAAAGGTTAAATAACATGCTACCACCATCATTTTAAGAATCCATCTGTGTGTGACAACATGGTGTAAGGCATCACACAGTGGCAACATATCCAAGGAAGAAAGGGGTCAAACGGCAAGAGAGGAAGGAAGAGAATGAAATAGGGGCTGGGCTTTTTGTCAAAGGAATTAATCCATTCTTGGAAGATTTGCATTAAATTTCTCCATAGAGACTCAGAGTCATTCTTCTAGTCACCTATCACTGCAGCCCACCTCTTAAAAGCCCTTTCATTTTTTTTTTTGTAATTTTTCTATTATTGACCAAGCTTCCAGTATATGAACTTTTAGAAGACAAACAATACCAAACCATAGCAAAATGTTAGAGGGCAGTCATATCACCCAGGAGACAATAAGAAATGTGCAATTTCAGGATCCACTTCATATTTAGTGAATCAGAGTATTTACTGTGATTTACAAGTACAATGAAGCTTGGAAATTTTCAGTGGGATAGTAGAGAATTTAAAAATGATGATTCACCTTTGATTTATTTGATCATGTAATGGAGTCATTTGGAATACATATATTTTTCTTCTTCCTGATAGATGCATCTGCTTTCTTACAGCCTATACCAAATTACAACAAAATTCAATGATTTAAATCAGAATAATGTATCATCTCATGAGTCTCTAGGTCATCTCTGCAGTTATAATTTGGCTCAACTCACCCATACTTCAAATTAATTGGCAGGTTGTCTTGATTTGGCTGGTATGGGATGACTCTCACCACATGGCTTCTCTCAGCATTGTGCCCACATGCCTTTACAAAATGATCATTAAAGTGTTCTCAAGTGATGAAAAGAGAGCAAGTACTAATATGGAAAAAGTACCCAAGTCACCACTTGCATCCTCTGTGCTACTGTCCTCTGACAAAGCCCATATTCACTGTGAAAAGGAATACAGAGAAATATTGATAATAGGAAATATGACATAATCGTCAAGTCCTACTGTAAGATGCCATAATGATACAAGTTACAGATGATGGCTAAATTTAAATAAAAATGATAAAAGAAAATATCTTGCTATCAATCCTGTCTTGTAACTTCTGTAAAGATGTCTTTCTATTGCTTAGATAATTAGAGGAATGCTATGTTACCTCATTAAATTCAAAACACTCTGTTTATCTCACTTTATGCTGTGGAATTCACAGGAAGATATGGTCCTAAGGCAAGAATCCAATAAAAGTGTAAGTGGAAATGTTGTCTTTCTCATTACCTTAACACCTATTTACAGATTGTCAGCAGCAACCTGTGCTGCTTTCCGAATAGAGATTTTGATGCTCACACTGAGTCCTATTACTGGCCAGCTGTGCTCTCTTAGAGCTGCTTGTTATCACCTTTCATATGTGAAAGTAATAAATAATGTGGCTTTCTTCTTCATAAATTAACTCCATCTCTGATGGTCAACAAATTCACGTAAAATTTATTTCTGAATAATAGGTGCTATGAAATGCAGGAGGTTCACAATCCATAGGCACAAAATTATACACCATTGCATATAAATAGCCACAGTACTTCTCCTCATGTATATTTCAGCTCATTGAAGACAAAGCACAGATACCCACACCCCCCTCACACAAACACAATTTTGATATCCTCATATGAGCATATAAAACCTACACTAAAACATAGATTCACTTAGTTCCAGTTCTGTGATGTACATGACTGTTCTGCTAGGTCTAACAGGTTGTAATAATGAACTGGCACAATGCCTGTTTATACCATCTGCTGTTTTTTCAAGGCTGCTGCCTTATCTATTGCAGAGAATGCTATAACACAACACCGCATTGCCTCCTCTGCATGCAGAGACTTCTCGGGCTAGGAGCAGGATGAGGAGAGCTCCACTAACATTTAGCTAAAAGGCCATCTGCTGTAGAGAAAAGCTAAGCCACTTGATTGAAAAAAGTAAAAAAAAAAAAAAAATGCAAGTCTCACATTGTTTTTCAAGGTCTTTTATGACATCTGAGGGCACAGCAGTCATTCTGTCACGCTTCTCATCTGCCCTTTTCCAGGAATCATTAAGATTTGGACAGCAGTTGTCAAACTTCCTGTATTTCTACCTTAAAACATAGCAAAATTAACGTTTAGGAAGATTTTATAGTGATATTTGATAAGCGTGGCTGAACCAACATATATAAATAAGAATGAAGAAGAAAGACACCTAAAACTTGTCTAATTCTCTATGCTTTCTTCCATGCAATCATTTTATCTATGTTACTATATCTGTAAAATAGAAAGTTTTCTCTTTTTCAATGTCTGATGTTCCTGTGTGTGAGTATATATGTGGTTTTTTTTCCCCCTTATCCTACAGAGATTTGGAAAGATCTCTGGCAGAACAGTATGATAAAGCAGACTTAGTCTATTTAGATTATGCCTGCCCAAATAGCCACTCTCTGTCCGTGTATGAAGATGCAGAGTAAATGAGCTCAAATAAAAAAAAAAGCAAAATGTAAACTCAGTTTTTATCACTTAACCTTTATCATCTACATTTGAACTTTAAGATCAGTGTCCTCAAGTGTGAGCTAGGTAACATGCCATATGCTGTGTTATTATTCAAGTAACACAGTGAACAAGATGATTTCTAGTGATCAGAAAGATTTGTAGAAGCAGATTTTCTCATTCAGTGCTTTGAGAAAGGCAAAATGAGAAATTCTCTTTTCTTATTTTATGTTATTTTACCTGTCAATAGCTTTAAAGAAAACTTTTTATTAAATTCTGTGCTATTTAGTGTTATTCAGAAAAGAATGTAATATTTAATGATGGAGAATGTAAATTTAACAAAAATAATCCCAAAATATTTAAATCTAAGCATTTCTAAAGGGAACAAAAATAGAGGTTGTATAAAGATGCAAACGCTCCAGAATCAAGTAGGAGAGTCAGCAATCATTTATAACACTGTCTAAACTGAGCCAGCAGATATCTCTCATTAGTTCATTCTTTGCTTAGATTTTATTTTTATATTAGCAAAATGAAAAATCTTCTCTTTTACAGAATAAATGTCAAGAATGTCCAAGAGGAAAAGGATATTTTTAAAAAAATATTGTTATAAAAACTACTATTCACATGCAAACAATGAAGTGATGCTATTGTTTTACATCATGTAAAATATTAATTAAGGATAGATTTCATACTTAAATGTAAGAATTGAAAGTGTAACAACTCAGGTAAAATAAGAGAAGAGTTTCTACACATTGTCTTTGGTAGTGACTTTTGGACATGACACCAAAAGCAAAAACAGCAAAGAAAATACAAACGAATAGGGCTGTAAGAAACAAAAAGCATATATTATCACAAAGAAAATGAAACAGGAACATACAGAATTACAGAAAATTTAAACTCACAAAATATCTAAGGAACTTCCATAACTCTATAATAAAACACAAAAACAATTAAATTAATAATTGGGCAGCCAGGCATGGTGACTCATGCCTATAGTCCCAGCACTTGGGAAGCTGAGGCAGGAGGACTGCTGACAATTCAAGGCCAGCCTGGGCTACATAATGACTTTGAGGCCAGGCTGAACTTCATAGCAGGATACTGTCTCAACAAAATGATAATAATTGAGCAAATAAACTAAAGAAATACTTCTCCAGAGAAAAAGTGCAAGTATATCATCTATATGAAAAAGTTTTTGACATTTCTTGTCATCATGGAAGTGCATGCATAAATCTCAGTGAAATATCAACTCACACTTGAAATATTAGCAAACATAGAATAAAAGAGAATTTATGTACACTTTTAGCAAGGACATTAAAAAATAGACATGTGTGCATCTTTCGGTGAAGCTAGTGTAACATGCAATGATACTGTGGTTCTTTGAAACTAAAAATAGAACTGTCATGTGTTCCTGTCATCCTGTTAAGTAAATATGCTGCATTGTTAGCTTTTCAGTTGACAGAATAAATGACACACTCAATTTACAAAAGAAAAACTTCATTTTGAACCACAATTTGTGAGCATTCAGTCTATGGTCTAATGTCTTCCAGGCAACAGCATTACGCTGACAATGTACAACTTAGGAAAGCTGTCCACCTCACAAAAACCAGGAAGTAGAAAGACAAAGAGCCGGACATGAAGGGGCCTGTGATGAGACATAGACTCTACGTTTATATGCAGACACACACAGTGGTATCCTTTACCCATTTCACAGGTAACTTTTCAGTCAAATGAACTTGAAAATCAGTATTAGGCATCGTAAATCTATCCCTAATCAACACATGAATATATCTTCTTAAACAGTATTTAATATCCAAATAAATACAGTGACAATGTGCTATTTCTGTTTCATATGATCTAATTGTCCTGTATAAAATGGAAAACAGACCAATTCCTTCCTTAAAATCTCAGCAGTTTTAGCATTGCTCAAACAACCAACTCTAAAATTTCCTCTGCCTCTCATCTTCAAGTTTCAGTTATACAGATGAATAATCTTTTTTATTATTTTAAATAAAAGGAAAGTAAGACAGCAAAGCAAAACAATTTCACAACCAGCCAATAAGAAAGTAATAATCATCAGCACATTACATATTATTACATTCACAGAAATTATTTAGGATAAAAAATATAGACATGAAACATTATCCAACAAATTATTAGCACAAAGCTTTTGCCTCAATGAATCAAGAGAAACCTGCTATATGACTATCTTTTTTGTTATGATTGCTCTATTGTTTTCAAATAAACATTTCACATTAAAAATGAAATCTGAAGATGACCCTGAGAAAACTACTTTTCACTCAAAAATTCTTTTTCTTTAACTGTCTTAACTAATCTTTATATACATAGATTTTGATTCAGTTCATCACACCAGTGCAACAATGTGATGGTTACATATGTGTGACTTAGTTCACTGAGAAGTATATTTTCAGTACTCATCCATGTAAGAGTGAAAATGTCTAGTTAATCGTTCTTTATAGCTGAGTAGTATTCCATTATATACAAATTCTGCATCTTTTTTATCCATTCCTCAGTCGAGGGGCATTTAGGTTGTTTCCGAGATCTAGCTATTATGAACTCAGCATCTATGAACATAAGTGCACATATATTGCTGTGGTAGGATGTCTTTAGTTCTTTTGGGAAGATACCCAAAAGGGGAATAGCTGGGTCAAATGGGACCTCCAACCCTAGCTTTTTGAAGGATCTCCACACTGACTTACATGTTGGTTGCTCCAGCCTGCATTCCCACCAATAGCAGAGAAGGGTTCCTTTTTGCCCACAGCCCCTCCAGCATTTGTTACTGGTTGACTTACTATGAGCCACTCTTTCTGCGGTGAGGTGGAATCTCAGTGTTACTTTCATTTGCATCTCTCAAATGGCCAGTGCTGTTGAACATTTTTTCACGTATTTATTTGCTGTTTGTGTTTCTTCATCTTGAAACTAAATTTCCAGCATAATTTTCATGGTTAAATATTTCCAGCATTTACTTAAATTTGCAAAGATGATAAATATTTTGTTCTGTAGTTATAACAAAGTAAAAATAAATTGTAAAAGGGAACCAGCAGGTTTTGAAAATTTTTATGCTATATATCCTTAACACTGTGAATTATTTACATTATATATACATCATTTTGTACATTAATCATACTTCAAATGTCTTTTAAAAGAAATACTTTGAAATTTTATAAATTATCTTTTTTTCCCCAAAAACCATTCATCTGTAAATTCTTAGAATATATTCTCCTACTGCTAATTGAATCACTTTAAACTTAACACAAAACCTATTTGCATGATATCAAATCTTGAGATGATGCACAATGTTGCAGGGATTATTGGTCACATCTCCTCACCTGAGATCAAGTACCTAACACTTAAAATTTAATGGAAAGGTTTAGTTTGACTTACGGTTTTAGTGAGTTCAATCTAAGATTGGTTGGCTCCAAGGCAGAAACAATGTATTGCAAAAAAGAAGAAAAACTACTTAACCCATGGATCCCAGAAAGATAGAAAAGAGAGGATATACGGAGGGAGATCTACCATCCAAAGCCATGCTCCCACTGGCATACATACTCCAGTCCGCCCCATCACCCAACCACACATTTATTTATTAACTCATCCATGAATTGATACATTGATCAGTGTAGCTCCCCCATGAACCAGTGATAACCTGAAAATATTGCTTCTAAATATATCAGTCTTTGAGATGAAATTTAGAGTTAAAACATAATATTCCACATTTGGTCCACAAAAATCTTTAGATCAATCTCATTATGCATAGAGTATTTAGCTCATCTTAGAGTTGCCAAAATCTTAACAGTTCTAGCATTGCTAAAAGGTCCATGCCCATAGGCTCCTCTGAGACTCAAAATAAACTCTAAATTGTTAGTCCCTATAAAAATCAAAGGAGAATTAAATGTTTCCAACATACATTGGCACAGGGTAAACATTCCCATTCCAAAATGAAGAAGGAGGAGAATAAAAATGAGGGGACAAAATAAAACTAAAACACAATAGGCCAAACATTAAGTCTTATAAGCACCATGGACAGATAATGGTGTGATGAAAACTACCAAAGGAGTTTTACAGTTTGCAATTGGCATTGCTTCTTTCTTGGGTTGGTTCTGCTCTCTGTCTGTGGCTCTCCTTGGCAGATGTTCTGCATTCTTCACACATTAAAATTTCAGTGTTCTCTACTGCACCTTCAACTTCACTCTCACAACTGCACACATTGCTCTCTTAGGATGCATTGCCTGTCCTTGCAGGTATTCCTTTGAAATCTTGGTGGAGCCTTCCATGACCTCCAACTCGTGTATTCTCCACACCAGCAGATACAGCACTGCATGGTTGAAGCCAAGGTGGCCTCTGAGTGACTGGATGATGAAAATCTAGATATCGAAATCAGGGAAACTCTTCCCTTGGCTACTGTGAGTGTGCGAGATAATTTTGGCTCTTTTCTCAAAACAAACTCAAAAGAATTTAGTGTTTCATGCATATGACTCAGAATGAGTGGGGTTTGGTCAATTTCCGAGATACCCTCAAAACATCTTTCCCATTGGATTGGTGTAAAGTACTTGGATTCTTTTTCACACTAGTCTTTTAGCAACTATGTTTTCTTTGGCCCCAACTTTGTAGATATTTCCTTTCTGTTGAAACTTCAAAATTTTCACAGCTTTAACTTGATTTAACTTTTCATTTTTGTTCTGTTCTGGTTAAAAGCAGCCACCACAACCTATGCACAGCCTGAATATACACTGTTTTGAAATTTCTTCCACCAGATTAATTAATGAATTTATTTATTAATCCACCACTTTTAAAATTCAGCCTTACACAAAGCCTTAGTGCATGCACAAAATGTGTACAAATTTCTTTGCCAGAATTAAAGATGCATAGTTTCTAGTCTATTTCCTTTTTTCTTTTTTTTTTGCGGCACTGAGGATAGAACTCACAACCTCGCGCCTGCCAAACAAGTACTTAAGCCATTGAACCAAACTCCTGGCCCTAGTTTTTTGAGGCAGGGTTGCACTATGTAGCTCAGGCTGGTCTTGCACTTGCATTGTAACCTAAGCCAGCCTCAAACTCACAACACTCCACCTACCTCAGCCTCCTGAGTGCTGGGATTAAAGGCGTGGGCCACCATACCCAGCTTTCTAGTCTATTTTCTAATACAGTTCTTACTGTCATCTGAAACCTCATCAACCTGGTATTGATTCTCTGCATTATTTTCAACATTTTATTCCTCTATACCTCAACCAGAATCACCCACAAAACTGCTTAGAGCACTGTAGGGCTTCTCTAGTTCACATCTTCAAATTTTTCCAAAGTCTTCCCACAAACTTACTCCAAAGGCTTATAAACGATATGGTCAGATATATTCATAGCAAGAACTCAACTTCTCTGGTATCAATTTTATGAACTAGTCAGTTTTCACACCACTGGAACAAAATAAGTAACTCCCCCACAATTGAAAGGAAGAAAGGTTTATTCTGACTCATGGTCTGGTGGGTTTAGTCAGTGGATTGTTAGTTTCAAGGCAGAAACAGAATGGTGGACAGACATGATGAAGGGAAACTACATGACCCATACTAACTAGAAAGAAGAAAACAACAGAAGCCAGGAAGGGAGATATGCCCTCCAGTGGAACACACCCAGAGACTCATGACTTCCAAATAAGCCCTACCTGCTCATAACACATTAAGGGATGAACTCAGTAGTCACATGATCTAATTCCCTCCCAAAAGGCCCAATTCTGAATATATGAGCATTTGGGGGGCATTTTACATTTAAATCAATGTAATTCAGTAAATATTATACAATAAATGTTCATTCACATATTCAGGGAATCATAATGTCTTACAATAATTTTTGTAATAGCTCAATTTGAATTGTCACATATAGTGACTTTATTTTTTACAGGAACACCTTGTTTTTGAGTTCCTACAATGTTGTCTGATTGCAATAATTTCAATGCAAATGAAATGAGTTTCCAAACTTCAATCAGATATGTCTTTTATGAAATTTCTGTAATGCGTCCTAAGTCATTAGCATTGTTTTTTACAGTCAAATCACATAATCATTATATGAGAGATATTAACATTAGAGAAAAATCAAATCATAGTTTAGGATATGAAAATACTTCTATTATTGAGTTTGATTTACAAATATATGTAACACATTTGAAGCACGTGTCATATTTACTGTTTGATATGGTTTATATTTAGATGCTCTCCCAGAGCCTCACGTGATCATAGAAATTTTTCAGAGGTGGCTGAATCTAGAGTGTGTGATGCTGGGATTAAAGGCCTGTGATTAGTAAAACAGTCCACCAATTGGTCTGGAATAGTTCTGGTTAGGACTAAGGATGAGAGTGCGACATCCACCCTGAGGTGGTTATATGTAACATGAGGGACAGAAAGAGTCTTCTCATGTTTTCGTTGCTTTGCTTCCTGTTGTTATGCTGTTTCTTTGCTACCTATAAATATAAATTGCATTCAGATCTCAGTGACATCTGTCTGCCATGCTATGCTGTCTTGGAGCCAGTCAATTACAAACTGAAACGTCTACAAACTGTGAATCAAACAAACCTCTTTCCCCTTTAATTTTTGGTGTTAGGTATTTTGTTTCAGCAACAAGTAAAGTAACTAATACACTGTTATAGAGCCTAATTTCTTCAAAAAGGAAACCTTAAGTATTTTTTAAATATTTGAATGCAGAATTTAGTTTGGAACAATTAAACTAGTGAGGATTTTTAAAAATCATCTGTTCTACATTTTCAGTTAATTTGAAAGAAAATAAAGCTTCAAATTTGGATATAGGTTAAACATGTAAAAATTTTTAAACTCTGCTGATAAATTTTACACTAATTGTTTTCATGATCTTTATTTTTTCTTCTATGCTATGATATTATTTTATAAAATACCTACTTTTTCTGTCCACCTACTCACCTCTAATTTTTAATGTGATTTTTTTTGTCAGGTTAGATTTTTGAATGCATGCTCAAAGCAACTGATTTAGTATGGTTTATTTCACTTATTCTTAAAAATAATGTGTAGAACAGTTCATAGAAACCATGAAAAATAAAAGAGTGGGAGACAATTAAAGTGACAATCATGGCTAGAAAATGTTAATTTAGGACAAGCGTGACCTAGCATTTGGGAGACTGAGTAGGAGGATTGCTATGAGTTCAAGGCCAGCCTGGCTACGTGCTGAGTTCAAAGCAACACTGTCTTACATAGCAAGACCCTGTCTCAAAAAACCCCCTCCTTTATTATGTGGTTGTCAGGCTTTTTTCCTCAGCAGTGAGAAAAGTAACTAAAACAGTCGTGAACATCTTTAAGAGTTTCAATAGTGGTATCAACTATGAGTGTATGTGTGCATACTAGTAATGATCCTCACTGCTTGTGCCGCAATTTGTGACACGTGCATCTAAAAGAAGGGGTATATTCTGCTTCACAGTTACAGAAATCTCAGTCCTTGCATGATCACTCGGCTTCAAGGCATAAGTGGCTTAGTGGGAGTGCCTGGCAGAACAAACAAGAGAGCAAAGACAAGGGAGGAGCCGGGAAGGGAGATTGCCCTTCTGGGTCATGCCCACGTGACTTTGATCTTCTAACCAAATCCACCTCCTAACAGCAGATTCAGCAGTGAACACATCAGTTGATTAATCCATTGATATGCGTCAGCTCCCACTATCCTATCGTCTTCCAAAAGCCCCACTTCTGAAAACAAGATCCCTTTGTAGGATATTTTACATCTAATCCATAGCAATATAGATGTCCCATATTTTTCCAAGCATTCATTTCCAATGATATTGTATTGGTTGATCTGAAAAGCAAGTATTTTCCTGAAAAAGAAGATGTGGTAGTAAAAAAGATAGTATATATTTTTTTGCAGCAGAATTTAATTGATCTAATAAGAGTGTCCACATGTTAGTTGAACTGGAAAGCAGGGAACTTAGTAGAGGTGCGTAAATTACATTAGGGAATAAAACATCTTAAATATGAATATAGTGATTTCATTATGAAAGGTTTACTTGCTTGCAATTTTATAGCAAATATTTTTATAAATAAAGTAAAAAATTAATCAGCATATGTGAACTTTGTAGTTCTTTAGCAATCCTAGTTTAAGATATAAGACAAGCAAAAAAGGTTAATGATATGAAAGATTTGAGGAAAGCAGGCAATATTGACTTGGTGAATTTATATTAATGTTGGGAATTGAAGGATTTGAGTCTGACTAAAGAAAATGTGTGCCATTTTAAATGGCATTAACTTCCTGATATTTCCAGACTACTCCTTGTGGATGAGAGGAGAATCACAAAGATTAAGAAAGGAATATGTGGCAAGTATCATAAGTGTGTGTGTTGGGAAAATATGCTATTGATATTAAAAACTTCACAGAAAGAAACGGAAATGGGTAAGGAGCGAGCACTACAATACTCCAATTTTGTTGAAATTAATATTCTTTAAATGAATTGCTGAAGCAGTCTTGATTAATATTTTTGTGTCAATCGGTTTTCCTCCTAACTGTGCTCAGTTTCTCATTTGTTTGCTTTCTCATCTGTAATTAAAAAGCACAAGTAAAATGGAAATTCAAAAAAGCAATATTAAGCAACCATGAAATAAAATTATTAAGAAAATATTGTTTTAATTCGTAATCCATAATTTAATATCCAGCAACCTTTTCTCTCACCATTCTAATGAAATTTGTGCTATCTTTTCAATTAACTATTTTGGAATCACTTTTTCTATTTACATACTGGCCCTAGGAAATAATAAAAGTTTTCTTTTTATCCTTGTTATGTACATTATTCAAAATTATCTCTCACATGCACGTTCTAATTTTTCTATTTTTTTCAGGAATTAAACAGTTAAGTGTATCTTTTAAGATCTCCATAATATAATAAGTGATAGAATTTTATGAGTTTCAACAAAAGATATGTTGATATTAACTTCTCAGGGTTTATTATTTTAACTAATGGCTCATTAAATCAGATTCTCACACAACAAAAACAATGAAGTAGCAAAGCAGCAACAGTGACAGTTTATTTCTGGCCCCTTCTATTCCTTCCAGGCTGCAATCCTATTGAGTAGTGCCACCCACACCGAGAGTAGGGCACCTTAATCCCAGCTAAATCCAGGCACCTCAGAAAAGCCCCACCTCTGACTGAATAAGGCTTTGGGGGGATGTCTACATACAAGCTGTAACAACTAGTCTTTTCACAACAGTTCTTGTTGATTGACATTTCTTCAGTTTGACTGTTTTATACTGAATATAGGAAATACCATGAAAGGGATCATGGAAAAGTATTAAGGGACATATTTCAAAAACTGAAAAATATTGGACTTTTCTTCTGAGTAAAAATACTTGCTAACTTTTTACATACATGCACCAACTCAAGTCACTGGAATAAATGCGATTTTTTTGTTATACTTAGTTGAAAGACATCTGCACTGTCTCTAGATAGGAATATAGAAGCCCAGCTACAGAAAAGTAAACATTTATTCTGTTTTAAGAAAAATATACAGCATAGGGGCCTTCCCAAAGAAGATCAATACTGTAAGAAAATAAATTTCATGAAAAAGTGTATGCAGTAATACCTCTATTCATGAACTTAATTTATTGTATGATTCTGAAGAAGATGGCCACATTTGTTTATGCAGGAGAGATGGGTATTGTGTTCATCAACAGATGGTATCTGTGCAAACGACCAACAAATATATGAAAGGAAAATGTTCAATATCTCTGATCACTAGAGAGATGCAAATGAAAATCATGCTAATTTTCCATTTTACACCAGAAAGAATGGCAATCATCAAGATTTCAAAATATAACAAATGCTGGCACGGTTGTTGAGTAAATGGAAACCTCCTACATCTTTAGTGGAAATGTAAATTAGTAAAACCACTATGAAAACCAGTATGGAGATTTCTTAACTAATATTAGAAATTTTATATCACCCATCTACCCCACTTCTAGATATCTTCTCCAAAGTTCTGAAGACTTTATACTATACTACTGCAGTTATACCAATGTCTCCAGCAGCACAACTCATAATAGCTAAATCCTGATGGTTCCTGTATAACCATCAATAGATGATTGAATAAAGTGGTATCTATACATGTAAGAACACTCCTTGGCTACAAATAAGAGCAAATTTGACACATTTGTAGGAAAATGGATGCATCTGTAAAATATAATTTTGAGTGAAATGAGTCCAGCACAAAAACTTAAATGCTGTACAGAAGCTCTCATTTTAGGAAGGCAAAGTATAAAATGTACAATAAAAGATTTATAGAAGGAAACATGGGAAAAGGGCCAGGGGACTAGGGATAGGAGAATGGCAAATAGGTAGAAAAAGTTATGTCATGTACAGGAACTTAATAGCTTCAAAGAAGGCAAGTGTTGTATGCCATGAACATGAGATCTATTTAATAATGTCAACAAAAATGAAACTGGGGAAAGAGGATTTAGAGAGGAGTATAAGTTATGAGAGGAAAGGGGATTACAAAAAGAAACAAGTTGTACTATGCACCTGTATCCACTCCTCAAGATGACTGCAATCTTCAAGTACTGCAAACACGTACCAATAAAAAAAATACATTTGGTATGTGACATCTAAAATCTTGAGCTTTCTCCATGCACTCTGAAAATATTTCTCTAACGTGCATTTTATGTTTAACTTCCTTGGATATGTTCTTTCTGGAAGGAAAGCATTTGTTAATTGACTTTCTGTTTTATGTATGAAGTGGCCAAATTATTTTCTGTGATGAACTACATATTCTCTCCACTAAAAATTTGTATGTGGCAGCCCTAAGTTCAAATGTGACAATATTCCAGAATGAGATATTAGACAGGCAATTGTTTTTCCTTTTTTAGATGACATCATGAGAATAGATTACACATGATAGGATTAAACATTCATTAGAACAGGAAACTAGAATTTGTTCTTTTCACAAAAGAGTATGGCAAGAAGGCAAATATCTACAACCCAGCAAGACAGGTGTCTCAGTTAATTTTTTTCATTGCTGAAGCAAAATACCCAAAATCCAAAATTAAGGAAAGAAAGGTTTATTTATCTTACAGTTGGGTTTCAGTCCATGATCATCTGGCTCCAAGGCAGGGTGGCATGGCTGAGGGGCAACATTCCAGGGCAGTAGAAGACAACAAAGTAGGAAGAGCAAGGCTGGTGGGGAATGGGGAGAGAGCAAGCCTCTTTTTCTCCCATGTTGTAAGCACTCTACCCCATCCTCAGGGTGGGTGTAGCACTCACAATCTCCCTGTCCTCCTCTTGCACAGGCTCAGGATGTTTGCAAAATGAGGTCCCCGGGCCCCTGCTGAGGCACTTAATTAAACTCCTAGTATTCTCAAATTGACATGATGAGCAACATCCTAGAGTGGTAAGGGTCTTCTATCCCCCAGAATGTATAATTGCTGAGTTACTTAGTTAAACTTTAAGACTTCTCAAGTTGGCACAATGTATCAGCCATAACAATCCATCACTTGTCCACTTGGCAACCAGATACAAACCATTTTCCTGATGCAAAGACAGGCTTAGCCTTATCATTTCAATTCAATACTCGAACACTGCAGCACAAGTTTAACAATCCTTAAGAACCAGTATGAAATTCATCGGTATTATCTTACATTAGAATCATAATATTCCAATTCTGGCCCCCTACAGACTCATGCACATTGCTTTATGCAAAAGGCATTTAGTCCATTTGTAGGAGATGCCAAAGACATAACAGTTTCAATATTGATGAAAAGTTTAAGCTCCAAGGCTCCTCTGAAATGTAAGTTGAACTCTTAGCTGCAATCCCTGCATAAATAAAAAATTAAATGCTTCCAACTTACAATGGCACTAGATAAAATTTTTCATTACAAAAGGTACAAACAGGGGAATACAAAGGATTGGGAATGAAGTAAGTCCAAAATCCAACAGGGAAAACATTATGTTCTGTAGTTCCATGTCCAGGAACTGAGGCAAACTGTTGAACATTGTGATCTCCAAAGAGCTTGTATGGCCCCACCCCGACGGCATTTCTGGTGGCTGCTGCTCCCACAGCTTCTCCCTTAGGACCACTGCTCCCTCCTTGGAGGTTTCCTTAGATGATCTACATTCCTGACTTTTCCAAACTTCTAGAATCTCCACTACACTTCTGTCTTCATTCACACAGTTTCACCCATTGCTCTCTCAGGGGCACACAGTCTGACCTCCCAGGCCTTCCAAACCCCCAAACTCCTGCATTCTGTGTACAGTTAAAACCAGCACTACATGGATGGTGCCATGGTCTGCTGCAAGCTGGAATAGTAGCCAGACCTTCCTCTTTCCTGGCTGTAAGGGTTGAATGACTGGATTGCTGGACAATATGAATCCAATTCTGAATAACAAATTTTCTGTGCTGCCAACATTCTGGAACAAGGTGGTTTGTGGCTTTCTCCTCAAAGCAAAGTCTTACACTTTTGCAGTTTTGAGGTTGCACAGGATGGAAACTTGCTGCTTCTTGTGATATCTTCTGACTATCTTTTATATTCTCCTGTTCCTTCTCAGCATTTGAGATCTCCTCAGCTCTATCTTTACAGTCCACAGTTTTACTTGATCTTCCTCTCTGCCTAAACTCACAACATTTTGCAACATTGTGCTGGACTCTTTGCTCTTGATTCTTACCATAAATCTGATTAAAAGCCCCAACAGTAGCCATGCCACCACCTCAATATTTTCCTGCCTTGAAATTTCTTCTGCCAGACTAATTAGTCTGCAGCCCTTAATCTCAGTCTCAGGCAAAATTTCTGGACATGAGCAAAATGCAGACAAACTCTTTGCCAAACCATAATATATATCACCTGTAGTCTAAGAGCTAGGTCAGTCCTTCTTCCCAATAAAAACCTCCCGAGCCTTATTTTTGTCAGTTTTCTGGTCTTCTGAGCTCTGACCAGAATTTGCCATACAGAACAGCCTAAGGTGTTCCAACGCTACTCTTTCAGGTGTTATCTCCAAACCTTTCCAAACTCTTCCCACAAGCCATTCTCAAAGATTCTTGAACCATATGGTCATGTATAGTCAGAGCAATGATTCACTCCTCTGGTACCAAATTCTTAGTTACTCTTCTCTTGTTGCTGGGACAAAATACCTGACCCTCAAAATGAAGCAAGGAAAGGTTTATTTAGCTCACAGTTCATGGAGGTTTCAGTCTATATTCAGTTGACTCCAAGGCAGGGTGTCATGACACAGGGGCAACACTTCTAGGTTGCAGAAGATAGCAAAAGCAACAATAGCAATAAGGGGGAACAACAGTTCAGGGTGACAGAAGACAGCAAAAGTAGCAAGAGCAAAATGATGGCAAAGCAAACATGTTTTCTTCCCTTATATTATAATCAGGCTATCTCTCCCAGGGTTGGTGTAGCACTCACACCATCACTCTGCTCTCTTCTTGCACAGGATGAGATGTTTACAAAGTGAGGACCCTGGCCTCCTGCTGAATCACTTAGTTAAACTTCTAAACTTCTCAAGTTGACACAATAAACAACATCCTATATTGGTGAGGGTATATTCTCTACACTCCAGGATGTAGAACTGCCGACTTACTTAGTTAAGCTTTTAGACTTCTCAATGTTAACACAATCATAACTGAGTACTATAAAGTATTTCTGTATCATTAGTCTACATTTTGTTCTGAAACTTTCTCTATATATAAAGTCTTACATATATTATATGCATAAATTTTTCTCATCATATTGTTTGATTTGTTCATTAACAGAAAAAAATAATATAAAGAATGCTCTAATAATTATCTCGTAGAGATAATTATGTTTATAAAAATGGTGCTTCTAACCAAACCCTGTTCTCAAAGCATCACTTGAAACAACACTTTTCCAGAATGCAAAAGTTCTTCCAGTATTTTCCTGTGCATTATAATAATACAAAGTTTCTAATATTTCCAAAGGAGACCTTCCATAGTGTCTTCAAGTTTCAATATTTAGAGAGACTCTATAATGAAAATTGCACCATGAAATTTCTGCTGAGGATCATATTTCTAGCTGAACTATTGGCAAAGTATGGCATATAAATAGGAGAGATAGAAATTTCCATTTGGTTGTGAGAAAGGCAGTGGTTATATAGACATGTGTGTGTGTGTGTGTGTGTGTGTGTGTGTGTGCTGTATATATTTCTTTATTACATAGATATTTTTATATTCATATACAAGTGCATTTTATAGTATTCAACATGAGAGATTACATTAAGAATTTAAATTATTCAAATTACTAAGTAAAAAATAAAAAATAAATATTTCTTTGCCCTACACAAACTTCACTTACTAATATCTATTTAGCCACTAGAAAGGGTCCATGTGAAAATAGCTGCATTGATTTTTCTGCAGGTTTGGTGCCTGGCTCACTTACGACTATCATTTTACTTTATAGTGCCAACAGCACACTGCAGGGTGTTCTTCACTTGAGTGAATCTTTCCTAAGCATTATCGTTTTCTTCACAGCAATAGTCCAGAGTACCAACTTTTTGCTACATTGATTATTACTTCATTATTCATCCTTAAACATTCACAACATTAAGATTTAGCTCCACTTATGATAAGGCAGAACTGATTAAAAATTAAAAGACAAGATGAAAAAAGCACTCTTTCCCTCTTCCAGTAATCAAGGTCTAAATTAAATCCTTGTTGGCACAGTGAATATTTTACCAACTTAAAGCTTCAGGGAACCAATAAGTTTTATTTTGGAATGACAAGAGTGGATGGAGTGTAAAGACAGTTGCTTTAACTTGGTGCCTAATTCATCTTGATTTGCTATTTCATTCTACTCTACTACTCTTATCCCTTCCCCTCTCCTCTCTCTTTTCTCATCCTCCCTCCCTCTCTCTTAGAACAAGAGGGGAGAGGAGATATCCGGAGTCCCTTTGCATCCTAGAAGAAAACCTACTGAAGAATTGCTCTTTGATTCAATGAAGATTTACTCTGTTTCTCTCCTCCATTCCAACTATTTCGGATTTCAGTGTTTAACTTTTGTGTCACAGATTTCAGTATTTGAAGTAAACTTCTAAATTTCTTGATTATAGAATTTCCAGCTTTTTAAATATGATATTTACAAGATGTATGTTATTGACCATGAATGGTTGATTTCAAGGATCATGTGAAAATTTGTAACTGAATAAAAGTATGTTTATTGGAGCTCAAACAGAAAGGCTGCTCATGCCTGTCCTGTAAACCACCTAAAAGTTAACAGGCAAAATAAATTGTATTTTTTCAGCTGACAAGTCATATTTACTTTTGGCATATAATATTAACTATTTTTTGCCTGATGAAATAATATTTACCTCAATTCTTTTCAAAACTACAATAAAGCATCTATTTTATTAATGTATTCTAAATTAATTTAGTGTTTCTTTGTAGACAAAATTTTATGCCAGCCTTATCTTTCTACTTAATTTTATTGTCAAATTGCCATGATATTTGCTAGCATATTTTAGACATTTTAGACCAACCAGATAAAGGGAAAAATGCAAGAAGGAAAAATATAAGAACTTTGATATACTTTATTTTACAAATATTGATTTTATTTTTAAACACATGCTTGAACTTGTATATATTCAATTTTCACCTGAAGTTGACATTTTACACCTGTTATATATATAAAATATTAAGAATAGTCTGTTGAATGCATGAACAAGATTTCTGGACTTTAGAATTTTTTGCGTGCAACAACACACAATGACACCCTACAAGTTTTAATTGGGTGGGGGTCAATCAATATTGTAAGTGTCATTCTAAATATTACACCAATGGATAAATAATTTTAATAGTGTATAATTTTCCTAAATAAAAAAGATTTAGACAGTTCATTTTAACACAAAAAAAAATTTCTGCCGAAATTACTTCAAATTGTACTTATTTATTTATTTATTGGTACTGAGAATCAAACTCAGTACCTCACACTTGCCAGGCAATCACAGTGCCACCATGCTATTTCCCTGGTGCTGAAATGTTTTACACAAACTAATTCTTTGAATGTACCTAATAATATATACATATATATATTCAAATATATGTACTTGAGTATATATATATATATATATATATATATATATACACATATATATAAATAAATGTCAGATGGAAACTCAGTGGCATTTTCTTTTACACAAAATATTAAATCATAGCTATTACACTGACATGTCTATTATAATACCAAATACTGAATACGGTAACCCAAGTACTGTAGTCCTTTTTTCAGTCTTTCTCACAATCCAAGAAGCTATATTTATAATCCCACTGAGACATTATTGGAATCCCGGCAAATTAATTCCAATCTATCACCTCCAATGCAACCCACGGCGAGTGTAAAGACACCCAGACATATTCAAAGTTAAGGGCAGCCAAGAGGTTGAGTCCAGTCCTCATGAGGATGTGCGCACAAAGGCCTTGACCCTAGGCCTCTCCCAGAATTTACTATCTTGTGAAGAAGGGTGTGGCTCAAGGATGAGTGACAGTGAGGATGGCAGGAATTACATGGGGAACTCAAGCTGGCTAACCATGTAGTGAGAAAACCATGTTTGCAAAAATGCAGAGACAACAAAATGCAGAAGGATCAATTTGCATTATTCAATTAAGGTAGCAACTATACTGTTTTTGGAGGTTGTTGTTTTAGTTTCTGATATATAAACTTTTGTGCCCTGTGGACTCATAGCATCTTTATCTCGAGGCCCATATCCAGTTGACATTCCTGGAGCTGACTGGTTCTGCCATCCTGCTGTGCTCATATATTTTACAGAGAGTACTCTGTGAGGAATAAGGAGACTGTCTGATGGCTTTAGAGATTACATACCAGTACCTCAGCCAGCCTTATTTGCAATGCTTAGAGCCTATTGAAGAGAGAAGGAAATACCATAATCAGCTCTGTACATATCAGTGTAAGAAAATAAGTCTTGATATAATCAAAGTTGCATTTGAGGGGAGTCATTCAAATTGTCTCCCACACATGGCATTTTACATCCTGACATGTCTTGCTTTATTATTTACATAGGTTAAATTTGATGAAACTGATTCAGTTTTGTAGCTTCTTCATAAATGGCAATTCACATGAATATGTTCTTAGATTCATTATTTTATTGTTCATCCTGAATTGGTGAGATCCATTCACACATAGAAGGCATTTAACTTTTTAGGACTCTAGGAACTCCTAGAAAGGAATTTTAACTGTTTTTTCTGAAAAACATTTGAAATTATTGGCTTAACATAGAGAGGAATCAACTTTTAAATTACCATTCTTGATTTAAACTGATGGTTAGAATTTCTAGAATTTCAGTTTAGGTGCTTTCCAAGCTATGGAACCTTCCCCCTCCCCCAAGAAAAACTGAAGAGTTTACCTCTAGTCAAGTGAACTAATGTATATAAATAAACATGAAGATGTCATAGAAAATATTAATGCTGATGATTTAAGTAAAAGCGTGGAAGCTACTCAAGAAATGTACTACCAAATATTTTCATAACTATGAAACCAGGTTCATGTTTACGTTCATAATGGGGGAGCAAAATGTAGAATACTTCTGAGTGGAAACTTCATATATTCAAGAGAATATAAACGTTGTTTTATGTCCTGACATACCTCTTGAACTGTACATATTGTATATCATGATGCTATTGATGCACTTTACCTATAAAACATCAGTTAAATTGAACTGTGCCATTACTATCACATCTTCACTGGGATCCTAGAAAATCACAAAACAAAGAAGCAAAATTCAATCTCAGCCCTCCAAGCCACCCAGAACAAATCCAGGAGTCACTGACATAGAAGAAAATGGGAGACACACCTGAAATTTCTGAAATGATAGCAACCGAAGGAAAGAAACAAATCCATGAGGCTACAGAGGAACTCACATCAGAAATAATCTCTCAGGTTAAAAAATAAATGTCAATATTTATAAATGAAATGGTCAGCACATCTAGATCAGAGACAGACAATAAAATAGATGATAATAGGAAGAGGAAGGAAATCATGAATGATCAGTGTAGGAAACAAATAGACTGTATGAAACAGATTTAAGCAGATAGTCAGGAATTTAAAAATTCCATTGAAAGTTGGCAAAGTCACTTGAATGAAACTGAAGATAAACTTTCAGACCTTCAAGACAGGATCACAGCTAATGATCATGAAAGGAAAGAACTCTTGAATATAACAAAATATCAGGAAACAACAATTTAACTGCTAAGAGACAATGCAAGTAAAAATAATATGAGAATAATAGGCATCAATGAAAACACAGGAGCCAACACAAATGAAATTTTAGAAAATAAATATTTTGTAGATTGATAGCAGAAAGTTTCCCAAGTATAGAAAAAGAATCTGACACACAGATAAGTGAGGCACATGAATCCCAATTAGCCATAATCAAAATAAATCTACATCCAGACATATAATAATTAACATCCCAAAAATTCAGTGCAAGAGCAGAATATTAAAAGCTGTTAGGAAAAATAAACAGATCACGTATAAGGGAAAGCCATTCAGAGTCATGGTAGATTTTTCAACACAAGCTCTCAAGGCAAGAAGAGCTTGGAATGAAATATGTCAAGTCCTGAAAGAAAAGAATTTCCAACCAAGACTGATGTAACCTGTGAAACTATTTTTCAGAATAAATGGAGAAATAAGATACACAAAGAACAACTGAAGAAATTCATGATCACAAATCCAACACTACAAAGGATACTGAAAGATACTCTACATGGAGAGAGAATTGACCACAATTCCAAGAACAAAATACAGAAAGAAACCTTCAAGCAGGCCGAATAGTTAAACTGAGAGGAAAAGCAGGGACTCCAGAGCAGGAAAATAACATGACAAAGACAAGACAATACTTACCAGTTATTATCATAAATGGAAATGGCCTCAATTCGTGAATCAAAAGAAACACACTGGCAGAATGGATCAACGCACAAGATTCAACAGTATGCTGTATACAAGAAATGCATTTAATTCAAAAAGAAATTCATAGACTGAAAATCAAAGGGTGAAAAATAATTCTCCATGCAATAGGAAGTCAGAAAAAGCAGGAGCAGATATCTTATTTGCAGAAAATGTGAACTTCAAACCTAGAATGATTAAAAAAGGAAAAGAAGGTCATTGCCTACTTCTTAGGGGAAAGATCCAAGAGGAAGAAATAACAATCATAAATATGTAAGCACCAAATATGGGAGCACTCAACTATATAAGGCAAATATTAATAGACATGAAAAAACAGGTAAGCAATAATACAGTTATAATGGGGGACCTTAATACCTCATTGTCACAAAGAGACAGAAGAACAGAAACAAAGAATGAGCAAAGAAATGACAGAACTGAATCCATCCTGTGAACAAATGGAGTTAGTAGACGTTTACAAAGTGTTCTTTGTAAACAAAAACTTCAGAATACACATTCTTCTCAGTTGCACATGGGACATTCTCTAAAACAGAACATATACTAACCCATAGGACGTGCTTAAGTAAGTACAAAGGAAATTATTTCATGCATATTATCTGACCACAGTGCAATAAAATTGGAAATTAATTGCAATAGAAACTGCAAAAACTCCATAAATACATGGAAATTAAATAATACACTCCTGAACAAGCAATGGGTCAAAGATGAAATTAAAGAAGAATTTAAATGGTATCTACAGATAAATGAACATGCAAGTACAACTTATAGAAATCTGTGGAATGAAATGAAAGGGGTCCTAAGAGGAAAATTTATAGCAATGAATTCTCACATCAGGAAAACAGAATGAGCACAAATAAACAACCTAATTATTGTCATTTTGCTTTTGTTGTTGCTTTTTGATTGTTCACATCTTGATTTTTCTGGTTTTTTGTCTTTTAAAAAAATAAGACATCTATTAAACAACACAGTACCCTGTAGCAAGCTGTGTGGCTGACTGAAAGTTACCCAGCACTGTGTGAAATAAAAGGTCAAAATTCCATATGCAGTTTTTACTGTATCTTTTCGCACCATTGTAAAGTGCAAATATTACACATTAAGCCATCACTAAATTGGATGTCATCTGCATATGTTTCTATGTGTATTACATTTTCTGTTTGACTTCTCCATCCCCTTTCAAGGAATCTATTAGTAATATTGCAATGAACTACTTATTATATTTATATACTCATATCTATTAAATGAAATGATAGCATCATTTCTGTTCACAAAAGTATAAAAAGCTAATATTATTATCAATATGAAATTGGGTTAATAGTCTATGGAATACATAATTACACTACTGTAAAATGAAAGGAGAAACATTAAGGATTATATAAAGTAGCAAAAAGATATCTAGTTTACATAGTTCAAAGAAAAACATGTTCTCCCAAAGTGTGTATAGCATTCCTAATGCATTTTAATATCATCATTTAAAGATGATAAACTGCTGTCTCCTAATAAATTATCTTCCTTCATAGGATATCTAAGGATAGTATGAAGTCATATATTCAGTTCTACTTGAAAATATTATACCAACTAAACCTCCAGACAAGCATTATTGTAGCAAGTAAACCTCCTGATTAGCCATATTAGTGGAATTTATTAGCAACAAGTTTATGAAGACTGCTTATCTTGGAAATATTATTAGAAGATATTATATTACCTGTTTATGTTTTCATAGGAAATAACATGGACTATATGAATTAATGGAGCATGATTGGATGCTTATAAAATGACAAGTGTAAGAAATGTTTCATAAATGAAAATACTTCTTCTAAGCAGTATTTCATATTTATTATCTAATTAGTGCTTATGAACTATGAATCACAATATGTACTATTTAAGGAGGAAAAAAGACATTGGCAGAATGAATGACTATCTGATTCTTGCTTGTACCTGTTGTCTTTTGAATTATATGTACATTGGAACTGGGTAATATTTAAGAACAGTGTTAAGCCTGATTTAATAATTAAACATTTTGTGTCATGTTAATAAGGATAGAAGTATAAATAAATACATTTTCTCTTCAATATATGGACATGTAAAAACATATTCATATATGTTCACATGTTAATAGTAACAAACATTGCAAGGGCAGTACCAGTAATAACATAAATACCATAATTCTTTTAAAAAAAATAGAATGAAGAATATATAAATGGGAGTAAAATCCATTAAGTATACACATGCCAATATTTTATATTGCAGATAAATGTTTTACATAAAATCAGTGGACAGCAAATAAAAGAAAGCAAATCATAAAATTCATTCAGAAAATAACTGCATAGCATGTCAATATGATGGAACAAATATTGAATATTACTCAATAGTTTCATTATTAAAAATATTCACAATAAAATTTGAATCTGTTTGAAAAATTTATAGGAAAAAGGATATGGACACAGTGATTTTTACAGAATATTTTTCTCACTGTATAAGAAATAGTTTTACAACAAAATGGACTAAGAAAAACTTTAATATTAAATATAAAACAGAAATACTAGTATGAAGTATTATACGTTTGAATGAGGCCATGCTACTCACGAGAAGAGCCTGTAGACCGTATTCCGATGGTCAACTAGTCACCTCGGATCAGAGAGTAGATTCAAATTACTAATGGCTGTGTCCTCTAGCAGGACTCAAGGCTTACAAAAAAGTAAAGAGCCTCTTTTCAAAAGGACAGAACAACCAAAAATAAAGGACTCTTTGTGGCTAAGTTTAGAATGTAAGAAGTAAAAACAGTGACAGTAACAATGAAACAATGATTTTAAGAAAAAATGTCTTTAGGAGTAATACAAAAATGAAAAGGTAGTAATAAAATCCTTCTTGATAGAATCACACTAGATAATTAAAAAGAAAAATACATAATTAAAAAATCACTATTTAAATCCCAATATATGATTGACATGTGTATTATCAAAATCAGTCGATTGCTGAAAAATTAGATAATAGAAGTGTTTAAAAGAATTATCTGCATATTATTGAATTAATCACAAATGGAAATATTTACTTGTATATGGGAAAAGTCTAGAAGTTACCATCTTGATCAACAGTTCATATTTATTTGTTTTAACATCATATAATCACAAGTATTTTTTTCCTAAACTAAGAAGTATTCATAAACATCTAGGCTCAATCTGAATCTAAATATATTCTGGAATTCTTATTTAAACTACTTTGGTAAAATAGCAAGCAAAGCAACATTAGGAAACAATAAAATCCATTTTGTAGGTTATATTTTTAAAAATACAAGTAAAAAATTAGAATTAACCGTCTATGATAGAATATTACCAAAAATATCTAACAAATGCAATAAATCAGGATAAAGCTTAAAATACAGTTCAGAAAGAGAGATCTATGTAAGTGTGTATCAAAGAGTAGCTAATTACATACTGATGATTAGTTTTCTTAATGTTGTATTGTGTTTATATAAGTTGATGCCTTTAGTCTTACAGATTTTCCTGTAAATTTATTTAAGTGTGAAATACTTTTCAAATCTTTTCAGCTTAATGAATATATTTATATATGAGAGAGTTAGGGAGAGTCAAACATAATAAAATTCCAAAAGTTAGATAAATCCCATAAAGTATATTCAAGCATTCTTTCTGTTGTCTTTGACTGCATAATTATTTCTTAATTCAATAGGGAAAATCGGTAAGTTGTAAAGACTATTTCAATTTAGCAGTCAATTTGAAATTGTACTTCAAATAGTTTCATAATATGCCTATAGTGTACTTTGTTTTATTTAAAAGGATATCATATCTCTGATCAAGTAGAGTCTCTTTTTCTTGCAATAGAGAATATAGACTTTCAAATATGCCACATGAGCTGTGTCTTCTCTATCCTAATCATTTTTGTCAAACGGTTTAAGTTTTTATCTTCAGTTTTGCTTTCTAGTTTATCAAAATTGCTTTCTTCATATTTCAGCAGGCCTGGGTATCCTTACTACTACAGGTATACTGCGCCTTCTCATGGTTGTGTTACATCACATGGAAATTTCATACTTTTTCTTATTTTTCCAATTAGCATCTTTTTATCTAGAATTTTGTGTGTGTTAATTGTGAACTAAATATTTTAATACAACTTGTGGGAGTAAATTCTAAAGAACTAAAAATTGAACACTGCAGGTAGATATATTTCTAGAAATCATGAGAAAAATATAATTTAGTTTACATATACCCACTAGTATCTATTGGTAAAACTTAAAACTTAACATTTATTTTGAGGCTTAACATTTATCTCTTTTTTCTTTCTCTTTGATTTACTCTTTTTATTTATTTATTTATTTATTTATTTAATTTTAAACAAAAGGAAAGAAACCAAAACAAAACAATTTCACATTTATCTTAACATTTATCTCCAAGAATAAGATAACTATATTTTATAGTATAAACATAAAACAACTCAAAAGATTATGTTCAATATTTCAATAAAGCATTAGTAATGTTTTGAAAAATGAATCCCACAAGCTTTCATGAATTTCAAAATCCTGAATCACTGTTTGTCAGAAGGTACAAGATCCAAAAAATTCATGCAGCAATTCCTGTTTCCTCAATCTTTTTAAAATATATAATACTTTATGTTCTGCAGATATACCTTAATAACAAAATGTACTAAGCATGGTAAAGAAAAACCAGACATATCTAGTAAAAGTTGCTCTTACATTGAATGCTGATGAATCTGAGGCAAATGATAGCTGACATTTCAATGTCATATATGTAATAAACTGAGAGGCTAGATTTGAAGATGAGTTCTGATTACCAAGTTCCTACTATAATTTTAGACTTCATTCCTATTATACTTTCCTTACTAATAGTACATGATGATCCTGACCCAACTGACTTATTCAATAAATGGTCACTGAATGTATACTTAGTGCCAGGCACTGCCCTAACAGTATAAGATGCGTCAGTGGACACAACAAAGATCACACAAAAGCACTACCTGCATGAAGTGTTTTTAGGTAAAAATAAAAAACAGCATAGTATTATCCTTATCAAGTTTCTATTTCTAAAAGAATCACATTTTTAACTTTTAACTTTATTATAACATTTTTCTTTGGTGTTCTTTTCCTGACAGTATTTTCCACACTTAATGACTTCAAAAGCACAGTTTTATTATCTCACACTTCTGTGCAACGGAAGTCTGACAAGGACCTCATTAGGCTAAAACCAAGTTGTCTGCAGAGCTGTGTTACTTACTGAGTCTCTGCCAGGTAATCCATTTCTTTTTTGCTTTTTTTTTTTCTTCCACTTCTTTTTTGTTTTTTTTTTCCTTTCCCCCCTTCTACAGGCTACTGTCATCTGCTTAAAGCAATCATGCTGAATTTCTGGCCATTCTTACATAGAGAAACACAAAGTATAAGTATAAGTACGTGAAAGCTCAAAATAAAAAAATAGACAATGGGAAACAGTGAGAGAGATCTTTTAAAATCAGAAGGGGCAAAGGCAAGAGAGGGAAAATGGCTGAAAAATTAATTAAGATGTGTTCTAACTCTCTACAAAGAATGAAATCATTATGTAATGCAAGCACACTAATCAGGAAAATAAGATAATGGAAAATATTCAGTTAACTTGAAAATTTGATTAACTGAGATAATGTTTTTGTAAAGAACTCACAATCAGAAATCTTGATCTAAGGAGACTCCCTACAGTGAGAAATTGAGTATGGAATAATAGTTGGAGCAAAAATTCCAAGAATGTATAGATATTGTGTCCAGATGAAGAAAAGAAAGGTAATTTCCCATAAACCATTCTTTTCACCAAAGAGCCATGAGAAAATAGAATGAAGAAAAATAATATTATACTCTAAAACTGAAAGTCCAAGTTGCATGTAGTTTCAGTGAAACTCAAAAAATTGGTAGGAAAACTCATCAGGAAACATGCTCATGGTACATGACTCATTCCTGAGGTTATAGGAATGAAAAGACGTTGTTAATTCATTTATAGCAATAAACTTAGGAAAAAAGGATAAATATGGTTTGTACAGGATGATTTTATGTATCAGTTTAACTTAACAATGACTTTCTTGACCATCAGGAAAAAACTATTAAAACAGTACAAAACTACTTGTTACTTTTTCATTTGGAGAATAATAAATTTAAATGAAAGATTAATACAAATGAAGACAAAAGGAATAAAGCAAAATGTTCAAAATTGAAGAGGACAGATTGCAATTTATAAGGATGAAAGAATACACTTGTAATTGATTAAACAAACAAAATGTAACCACATATGCAGTCAAAGAATATTTATTCTTAAAATTCAATGCTTCTGAAAGGTTAAAAGAAATGTTATATGCAAAAATGTATGACAATTCAAAAAAGAAATTTTGACCTCTTTATGTTAGTGTTAGATTGGAATTTAAAATAAAAATCATTAAATGGCACAACATTTAGTCATAAAAAAATAGCAAGTGCAAAATAACGAATATATATGTATTTACTTTGATAATTACTGAGTAAAATAGTTAGGTCTAATTTTTTATTTTCAATAGATTTTGCTAAAATATCCCTCTATGCTATCAAAAAACTGTTGAAACATCTAGTGTAGGAAGACCTTTTTTAATAGCATTTATCAATGTAGATGACAACAAATAAAATATGTAAATATGCATAAATATGGAAAGAGAAGGAACACACTGCAGAATATACAAAAAGAAAGGGAAAAAAGACAATGTACATTTTTAATATTAAACAATTTTATGTAATTACTGTACTTCAAAATAGTCTCTGCTTACATAATATATTATCTGGGGTATACCAAATCTCTCTTTACATGCTTATGAAAATTGGGCCATTATATAAGTAGAGACATCCTGAAACAGTTTGACTGAGATTCATCTCATTATTATGAACAAGAATGATATTATAGAATCTGTATAAATAATATTAGTCCTAACAGTTAAATTTGGGGTTTTACTTTGATTATTTAGGTATTTTCAGTGCTAATTAATTATATTTTATAATAATACATTGATACTATTATTTCATATTTTTTAAAAATTAATGTTCAGTTTTGTATATAAATCCACTATATAATGTGTAAATTTTGAAAGTTTTTGTTATATGATCAGCATCTTAAATAGAAATATGCTGCTCTGCAGTTTAGAGATATTGTTTAAATACTAGAATTCTCCTGAATATAACATTTTTAAATGGCAAAAATACAGCATTTTTCAACAATCTGCTTGAAATTATTGACTTCCTGTGTTTTTGTCTTTGTGTTCTTTTATGAAATACCACAGAGATAAATACTCTATTAAGAATGGAGCTATACAAAGAGCAAAGACAATTGGGAGGGGAATGGGCGGAAAGGGAAAAAGGAAGAGGAGGGGATATAAACCTGTATATGTGTATATGTAAGATAACTAAAAAGAACACTGCTCAATGTATTCGTTATTGAGAGGGAACAATTAATACTCATATGATTGGATCAATCTTGCATGTCTATATCTGTTAATGTAAGAAACCATTT